>CM032625.1:1547119-1808207 GCA_019097785.1 Fraxinus excelsior | reverse complement strand
AGTGACTTGAATGACTAACTTTAAAGAAGTATAGCTTTCACTGCAATTGGCCATTTTTATTTTCAGTAGCAACAAGTTAAAGCACCATGTGAAACCTTCATAATTGTACCAAGAACTTGATTTCACGGCCTGGCCCTTTGAAATTTGTCACAAACTTGGCTTCTTCAAAGTGTGTTATAAAAATGATTTTAATATTGCCATTATGATATGGTACCAGATGTACCAACAGGATGCTCTTGATTCCATAGGACCGTATAGATTATTGAATAATACTATCTAGCATCACTAATGTTGAATATCAACTTTTGAGTCATTAATTAATCATGTCATTTCAAAATTAAGAAAACGAGCCCCATTTAACCTGATTTATCATTTAAAAATACCTGATAATATAGCATTGTTTGTAGAATACTAGTCCACATACTATGTGGTATATATTTTCAAGAATAATGTCATTTGTCCCATTGGAATCATCCCAAAGTGATGGGTAGATGATACCCATTTATTTGTTCTTACTATTTAATACCACATCACATTGAGATAATCCCTAGCACCAGTTTAAAATAGAAGGAAAGCAGCAAAGAGCAAAGCCAACTATTATTGGTTAGAGCTTGATGGCAGAAAAATATTGACGGAACCAACTAATCAATGAACATTTCTGTAAACACTAATTTACACAAAATTAAAAGAAAAATATAAGAGTGGCCCAGATTTTCACTTCACTGTTACTCCATATTTTCTTTTTCTTTTTCCCCCAAAAAACTGTTTCCAGCAATTGCGATGAGAACCAGTTTATTCCATAGAAGGCGAGGATGACCATAAGTTCAAAAGCCAGCCAGCCACAATTCCGATGAGTCCAACAAAAAGCGCAAATCTAATTGAGACACCTTGATCACTTTTTCGACTTCTTTGATTTTTAAGAATTTCCTACAAATGAAAAACAGAAATGGTGGAAATCATTCTAAGCCCCTTTTTGACACAGTATTTCAAAACTCATTTTCAACCACACATTTTTCAATAAAATAATATTTTCCATCACATCAATAACTTTTCTTTACTTTTTAACCACATATTTTCCATCGTATCACTATTTAAAATTCATTCTTTCCTCAATAACATCAATCAAACACACTCTAAAAGGGTGATGCTTAAATTCACAAGTTAAAAGGAATGTAGAGGTTGCATTTGTTTCCATGATTCATAATAAATCTAACGAAGATGTGATGAACAATGGTAACAAAGTATATGCAACTTGAGTGAAATTTCACATTGAAGCTGATGTACATCAGACCCTCAAGCCCTCAAAGTACTCTAGTCTAAATGCATCAAATGACGAAGTATTAAATAAGAAAAAAAAAAAAGGAAATTAAGAACTTTTTGGGTGGGACAATATTGACAAAGTTTTCAAGTAGATTACATATCTAACCGAGAGAAAGAGAGAGGTTATCTCCGACTTACTCTATAAATCCAACTTTAACAATCTGGGCACCACCATCCCACCTCTCAAGCAAAAGAAAAATGAAAAAAAGAATGCATAGAACAAGTCTCATATTAAACTTTCGAACAGAGTCTGCGTGAACTTTGACAGATGCATCTGTATATAGTTTGGATGATATAATTCTAAGCATCTCAAGTAACAAGCCCACAGAACGAGGTTGTACTTCCATTTTCGAGCATTCTAAGCTTTGCTCTAAATTTAGCCTCTATTTGGAAAAAAATTATAATGGTTTCATTTATAAATATATAGAAATTAGAGGTATATAAGTGAATAATACTTGTGGGACCTTTGGAATGTGTGGCTGAAGATGAAATTTGATCATTTATAAATTAATTTGACTCTTTATAAATTGATTTATAAAGTTTGCCAAATGGAGGCTTACTCGCAAAACAACATAGGATGATAAGAAACAAACCAAAGTTGAAGGGAAAGTGCAGAAATACACTTACCAATTCCTTCCGTAGCTGTTTTGTTTGCTGCACAGCTGCATCTCTTTCATCCTTGAGACACTGCAATGCCTGATTCTACAACATAGATGACAGAATTATTTATCACAATGACAGATACGAAGAAGTTGAAATCTTGGGTGTAAATGAGCAGATGAACCTTGTGTTGTTAAAGCTGAGCTTGGTATTATGAATGAATTAAGGATGTGTTTGATTGACTTTATTTTTCACAGAAAATGTCCCTTTTCCACCTAAATTCCCACTTTTGGGGTGCTTGATTGATAATTTTTTCCATGGAAATATTTTTTAAAAGTTGGTCACATGACCATATTTTCCTCTAAGAACAAGAAAAATATTTTCTTTAGGGAGTGGTAGGATTTTATTTTCCTGGCAATTCACTCTCTCTCTCTTCTCATCTACTCACCAATAAAAGATGGACAAGTATAACATTTTCTAATTGAAAATTAAATCAATCAAACACATTTAATTAATAATTTTCATGCAGATAAGTTCTAGGCAATTGAATTGTTTAAAACTTATTTTCTTTCCATGCAAGGTTCATGCTTGCAATCAAATACGCTCTAAAAGTTTTCAAACTTGGCTCATGTACTCTGCAAGTTGAGCTTGAAGACATAACGGAATTACTCAAATATTGTGACTAATTTACAATGGGTTGTATAGAATTTATGTAAACAAGCCAAGACAAGAAAATTTATGAACTTCGAAATTTGTTCAAGATCAGCTTATTACAATTTACAATTCTCAAGCCAACCTTGAACGAGTCTTAGACAAAAAGCCTGAGCACCCTGTGGTTGGCATTTACAACCCTAATTTAAATTTCTGACCAAAAATGGTATTTATTAAACTGGTTATTTCACAAATCAATTACACAAACACATGACATACTGTAAGCTGGTTTGGGGGGGGGGGGGGGGTTAAAAATAAGATTTAGCGCATGTTTGAAACCCATTTTGAGGAAAAGAAAAATTTTGGAATAGTGTTTGACGTGAGAATGTGTAGTGGAAAAGTGATGAAAGGTTTTTGATTTGTGAGTAATATTATTTTATTTGGATAATGTGTGGTTAAAATGAAGAATGAGAACGAGAATGAGAATGAGAATGAGAAATTAATGGGTGTCAAACGGGGGCTTAGCTTAGGATGGTGAGTTACCTGTCAAGGCAATTTTTAGAAAATAAAATTGAAATAACGCGTCTGAAAATTAAGTATAGAAAGGGATTGTAGGAAGTTGGAGAACGAGGACCCTAAAGAGTCGTGAGATCTAGGGCAGCCAGAGAGGATGATACCATGATACCACTATGAACTTTATATAGCCTTCACTATCATAGGAAGTACTATTTAAATAAGGTTCAGGGTTAAGAAATTGTAAGCTTAACACATATTGGACAGCCCCAGCCCCCTCCGAGGAGATCTTGACACAACCTCAGAGCCTCACCAGTGTTTCTAACATTTAAGCTCAAACTTTAGTTTCACTTGAAAAAGCAACAGGTTGGATTTTAGTCCTAATACAGGACTACCACATGTTCACACCACACATGCACTCCTGTCTATATTTTTCCCTCTATTAGCTGAGCCAAACACTAAACTTTGTTCCTGGCACCTACAAAGTCTCGAATTCCGTAATTCTTTCCCTTTGCTCCCCTAATCCTCTCTCTCCCACCACTCACTTTAAAACTCTCAGCATTATGAAAAAAGCTATCTACAGAAATTATGTCGTGTGCCACCACCCACCCAACTCAAAAATTGAAAAGAAAAGAACAGAATACTATATCAGATTCTTTTATCACCAACATTACTAGAGAATCAGGTAGAAAAACAGAGTCAATACAATAAAAAAATCACTAAGGGCCTATTTGATTGGCCATTATATTCCATGGAAAATGGAAAACGGAAAACAAATTCCAACTTCCACTTTTATCTTATTTGATACACTTTTTTTTTCCATGAAATTCGTTTTCTTGGTTTGGCTCACATGCTCACCAATTCCTTGGTTTTGTGGGAAATCAATTTCCACCCAGCTTTTATTTATTTATCAATTGGAACAAATTCTAGACCCAATGTTAAAAAAAATTATCAATTTCCATGAAAAACGAAGTCAAACGAACACCAAACTTTCAACATACCAATCAAACACAATTAATTATAATTCTCAGTAAAACAAATTCTAGGCAATTCATTTCCCTGTAATTCATTTTCTTTTCACCAAAATTCCACATTTGCAATCAAACGGATCCTAAAGGAAAATTGAGAATTAACACTCACATCATCAGAGATTGCCGATCGTTGGTGCATCTGCAAACCAAGGAAAATTAAACGGAAAATAGTTGCATGGAGAAAGTGCCCTTAATATTTCGAAATATTATGCTTTGAAAACATTACACAGGAATGTCAAGGGGGGATCAGTACAACTTTAAAAAGTAAATAGTTTGCCTTACTGAATGAAAATAATAGTTAAAAAGATTTGTAGACAGACATCAGAGGCAATAAACAGAAGACATGAGAAAACTTACTAGATTAGTATCAAAAGATGGTTTAGAGTCATCTTCTAAACTTCGAGGAGTTGAGTTAGAAGAAATATAGACGACCTTAAGCTTGCGCTCCTCTATTGTTCGCCCACCCTCTTTATTGAACTTGTTGGATTAACATAAATGTTATTCCCAGGAAAAAAAAATAACAATTGACTTAGATTCTTATAGATATAATCAAGTTCACGGTAGGAGAGGACTATATGCTCACAGTATCTTGTGCAAGCTGATCAACATCAACATTTGGAGGCACTATCGTGCTTTGCAGAAGAAACTTGTCTTTACATGGAATATCTGGAGGGAATTCCCGTTGAGCTTGAAGGGTGACTAAATACAAATCAAAAGACACGAACATTATCAATAAAGTTTGGAGCTGTGATCATCAAGGGCAAAATAGTACACCATGCACATGAAATCGCAACATGATGACATGTATCTAGTTACTTGAGCTATGAACTTAAATTGAGTGGTTTATAATCATCAGGCACAGAAGAATAAATCATGTAGACAAATGAAAGCGATATAGAATATAATTACATGATGTTAGTTTACAGTCTTCTAGGGATCTAGATTTAAGCACCCTTTTGCATTTGTGCGGTAAAAAAGCTGCTACTGTTTTTACCCATTTAAAGAATCACATGGCATCTAAAATCTATTAATCATCGCCATACATTGTAGCACAACAGTGTCTTCACCACTAATAGAAATATGAGATGCTGAAGGAAACCACCTCTTATGACAGACGAATTCCATGGATGTATGACACCAACATTTGGCCGCACAAAGTACTTCTTTGGAGAAGTTGTTTTCACCTAACAAATTAAGTATTTCAAATTAAAGAAGTAATACATAAAATATTCTAAAATACCATAATGTCAGATTGAAAAAGAGTAAGTTGTCTATTGAGTACTAAATAGAGTACCTTGAAAGCAACATGGTTCTCTGTGTTGTTTGTAATTTTAAGATCACAATAACTGTGTTTCTCCAGCTCAACTGATGAAAGGAACAAACAAAGTCATAAGTAATCACTAGTTTTAGCAACACGTAATCTACTATAACATCTTGCTAGCTATCTTTTTTCCTTAACTTTTCCATGCAATGAAAGGCAATGAAAGACAATTCAATTAGGAGACTCTCATGTGAAGGATCATAATGAGGCAGCCAAATTACAGGAAGATAATCCTGGACATGTTTTTTTAAATGCATTTTGCAGGATAAACATTAACGTGCTTTGTGTAGATTTATGATTATTGACTTGAACGGGAAGAACATCCAATGACATTTTCACTATTGTAGCTGTAACAGTTCAACTCTGTTGCAAAAGTCTCTTAAATACAAGAAAATGCACATTCCAACTAAGTTCAGAGGCAGGGTACATTAGTCATTCTCTTCGTCCAGGGTCACTATTCCAGAAAAAGAAATCTTTTTTGCCCAGTTGAGAATTCCGTAATCATGGATTGTTGATCATCCAATAGACAAAGTCATCCTAGCCAATTACCCATGTCATTCTTCTCACTCAGACCAAATAAATTGCATCTTCTGAATTTTAACCATTTTGTATTTCTTACAACATACATGACACGTCCACCCCCACCCCCATATTTTGTCCAGCATTCTGCTGCAAAGCTTTTTCTTATAACATTCCAACTTGGTATTGCTTCATTTTAAATAACTAATAAATGTATTAACGAGTCTAAATAGCCTAATAGAAGTTAATTTTACTTGTCACAGCTGGATCACAGCCATCACCTAATAAAATGCATTAGCAATTCCAATGACCATGTATCACGGCCAACTGACATACATACAATGAGTCATTTCTCTAGCACTCTGGCCACCGGCAAGCAAAAAGAAAAGCACACAGAGACATAGAAAACGCGAGTGAGAAGGAGATTACCATGAAATTTTAGGTCCTCTGGATGTACGGAGACCAACCGGTTCGCAACGACCGACATGGTAACAACGGCCACACCAATCACTACCCAAAACAAGAACAGAGAAAAATTACCTCAACTAGTCAATCGAATCCTTTATCGCAAACTATCACGCACAATCAACAATATTTAAAAAATGCAAACCCTAGGTCAAAAATCTGAAAAGTACATCAATAATCTCCAAACTGTAGAATAGAGCAAAAACAAGAAACGAAAAATGAGGATCATATTGAACAATTAGAATACTAACAAATTTGGTGGTGACCGCCTCTAAAATAGCTGCACGGGTTCGAACAATACAAATATGGAAATCTTACTTTGTTTTGTTTTAACCAAATGCCAAAATCATTTGAAGAGGGTGATTGAAATATATATACTGTACTCAGATCAGATGGTAGGGAGAGAGCGTTGAGAGAAGGAGGGCACGTGGCGGAATGAGATGGGAGAGGACGTCCGATTCAAAAGTGAAAATTTTGAGGACCAACGACCCCAACCTATTTCCATGTTGTGTTTTTGTCCTCGTCCTAATAAATGTTGCAAACCTATAGAAGCATATGTATCACATTTGCCCCTGGATCATCGGGTTACCGGTCTACATTTATCTGCAATATTTAAAAAGAAAGAATTGAAGAGAAACTTTTGAAAGACGATAATATTCTCATTGATTTTGTATAATTTCCAATTCAGCATTAAATTAGTATTAGAATTTAAATAATATTACAATGTACTATTCAATATTAGTGAATTTACAATTATTACTTTAATTTCCCTCTCATTTCTATTTCAATTTTTATTTCGTGCACTACATTTTAATTGGACTTAAGGTTCTTAATCTTTGATTGTTATAGTACTTATGTCCCTAATTTTTTAAATGTCGCTTATTCTCAAAATTTTCATTAGTTGACACATTTTATATTTGATAACAATTTTACATCCAAAAGTCCGTTGAAATAACGTAAAAACAACTTATTTTTCATCATATTATTAAGACATAAAAAAAAGTGTAAAAAAATATTTTACCTTATTTCAAAGAATGAAAATTTGACTTGGTTATCATGTCCCAAAAATGTTTGGCCGCATTTTTTAGCATGAATATTGCAATCATTACTTAGCAGCATCTTCACACATTATGAAACTGATAGTCCGTTCCAGTTATTGTAACCATTTCTCGACTGCAAGAACTATTCCTCCTTCAAATGATGACAGACTCATTTTTTCGAAACTTCTCTATCATTGAATTTTGCTCACACTGCTTGACTGACGGCTGCCAAAGTGGCAATTGTCGGTTGAACGCCCACCGACCAGGTGACAATTGTTGGTATGTGCTTGCTGAGTAGGCAGTTCCCTGGTGGGGCTTCCGCTTCCCTAGATCTCGCATTTTTGGGAGTAGTTCTTGTGAAATTCTAGTAATATTGACTTCTTTACCGGGGACATAGCCAAAATTTCAATCTGGGGAGGGCTAAAATACGGGGGATGGAGGGGGGCGGGCCCCCAATTTTTTTTTTTTAACTAGAAGATGATTGAAAATTATGATTTTGAGTACCAAAATAGGCAAGTTAGATTGACTAACCAAAAAGACAATCAGTTTGTCGATACAAAAACAATATGTCCATCTATGTGTCTAACGCTATACAAATTGAAAACATAAACGTTAGATGAACATAAAAAGATAAAAATTAAACTGTCTATCTGTATAACAGATGATAGAGGTGGCTTGGACATCTGAAATTGGTCTCTCCTTGTCCTCGTCACTTCAAACTTGTCAATAAGATAATCTAATGGAAAAGTATCAACAATCTCCTTCTCTATATACATAAGCATGGTATTGGACAAAAAATCATCTTCCATTCTATTACGCAATATTGTCTTAATGACACTCATAGCTGAAAATGCGTAGTTGCTGTTGAAACGGGAAGAGTCAAGATAAGATGAATCAATCTATCAACAAGATTATAGCTTATTGATTTTCTTGTCAATGCCAACAGTTGGCACACATCGGGAAGTGTTGTCAAATTTTTAAATTGAGAATTACGCTGAACTTCAAATTGATATAGCTCCAATTGATCTTTCAAATGCAATTTCTCTTGATCTGTAAAGTCAGCGGGATAAAATTTATCTGCAAGCTTACAAATATTCTGAACATCAAAAGCTTTGTAGCCGTCTCTAGGATTTAATGATGAGCTAAGAATAAGCAATTTCATCACATTTTCCTTAAATCTATCTCTTAACTCATGAACTTGAAAATCAACTATTGCAAGAAACAAGTCAATTTTGTAATGATGTTGCAAAGTGATAGGATCTTTTTGCTTAGAAATCCTCCATCGACCTACTCTATATAAAAAAGTCATATCAGGAATGTCTATGTTTCTTGAAGTACAAAATGACTTCACATTGTTCAACAATCCATCACATCCATCTTCTCTATAGTTTTGAAGTCGGGTTTTCGTCATCGACACCAATTCCATTGCATTCAATATATCTTGAGATTTAAATTGTAATGCTTGACAAAGAACATCTGTAAATTCCAAGATATCTCTCATTAAATATAGAATAAACACGAACTCAAAAGATGTCATGACTTCATAAACACCATCAGCTTCACCCCTGTTAGCTAAAGTGCTTCCATCATTGATGATATCAACTAAAACAGAACAAATGTCATCGAACAAAACAAGCAAACTACAAAATGGAACCAAAGTGTGAGCTCCATATTGTACTTCCAGTACGTTTTAGAGCTCCAATCTGATTTTTTCCTCTTCCAGTTTCAAACTCATCATTATCAATCATTTCTGCAATTCTAGCTGCTTGAGAGTTTCGAAGTTTGTCACTTTGTTTACTAGAAGAGGTAACCAAGTTCACAATAAGAGTTAAGTAATCAAAAAACTGAGATACTGGAATTACTTGCCTAGTTGTTGCCACAAGAGCCAATTGGAGTCGATAAGCAAAACAATGAACATAATATGCATATGGACATTCCTCAATGAATAAAGCTTGCAATCCATTCCACTTTCCTCGCATATTACTAGCTCCATAATATCCTTGACCACAGATATTCTGTATGCTAAGGTTATGTTAAGATAGCACTCTATGTATCTCATTCTTTAAAGTTAATGATTTCGTATCTTCAACATGAACCAAATCAAAAAATCTTTCTTATATGTAACCTTCTTCGTCAACAAATCTCAGAACAATGGTCATTTGCTCTCTTTTTGATGAATCTTGAGATTCATCCACTAACATGCAAAATTTGACATTACAATCTCATTTACAATAAAATGTTGTACCTTGGATGCTAGAAGAGATACTATCTGCTTTTGAATCTCAGGAGAAGTATAAGTTGCATTTCTTGGAGCATTCTTCAACACAACTACATCTGCAGCTTCATTGTAATGTGCCGTGTGTTTAACCAACTGAATAAAGTTCCCTATGTTAATGGATTCAGGTCTTTCATCACGACCCCTGTATGCTATCCCTTGAAGTGCACACCATTTTATTGCATCAATGGACACTTGAACTTTCAATCGATTACTTGCAACCTTTTTGGAGCTTTGTTTCTCAATAACTTTATCTATGTGTTGCAATGAATTCATCAAGTCACGACAACAATTCATAACCCTTTTGTGCAATGTATTTGGGTAATTTCCCACATGATTTAGAAAAGCACAATTCTTTCCATCAGTAACTTTCTTCCAATTCCTGAAACCCTCAACTGTAAATGCATTTTGACTCGTTCGAACACATGGTGGATTAAAAAGATAGCAAGGAAGACAATATACCCCATTTTTTGTTGGCGAAAACTCTAGCCAATCTAGAAAAAGTTTGTACCAACAAGGGAGAAAACGTCTACTATTATTATCAAAATACATTGATGTTCTAGGAGGAATTGGTTGATATGGCCCCAACTTGACATAAGCTCGTCTGATTGCATCTCTTTGTTCTACCAAAAAATTCAACATTGATTTGCGTAGTCCAGGATCACGTTCCAGTGAAGATGAATCGAATTCCTCGTTCTGAGGAGAAGACTCAACAACATATGGTTCCTGACCAATGTTATCTTTCGGAATAAGAGATTCAATATTAGAGGTAGAAGCTTCCTCAAAAATTCGTTTCTTGAAATATGATTCAATTTTCTTCATGCTGTAAATATTCCCAATAATTCAAGTTAATTTCAATACCCACTACTCACAATATAATTCAAATCAGTACTTATAATTCAGAAATGAAATTCAATGGTCAATTCAATCACTATTCACTACTGAGTACTGACTATTCTACCATAAAATGTCTACTGCCCTAATTCCTGTGATGTGAACAAGTTAACCAATTGACCAATAAATCTAAGTTAAGTATCTAATCTAACCAATAAATCCAAGTTAAGAATCTAATCTAACCAATAAACCAATTAACCAAACATACCTCAATCTTACAGTCTCACTGCAAATGAAGGCTGAAGGCGGAAGGCTGGCAGTCTGCAGGGCCGAATCGATTCACTAAGAGAATGAGAGTTTGAACAGTGAGCTGTAGGGCCGAAGAGTGAAGAAGATTAGATGAAAAAGTACGAAAATTAGAAGAAAAAGTAAGAACAATAAGCTGCATGCTGATTTTCACTTAAAATTTATGACTTACCGGAATAAATTGAACATCGAGAAGACGAACAGTGAGCAGGTAACAAATTCGGTGATAGATGGCCGGACTTCGGTGGATGACGAACGACGTATGTGGGGGTTTGGCGATTTGGGAAGTTTCGAATTGGAAGAAAGAAAAACCTAGGCAACAGGTGAACTAGTGAAGCCGTGAAAGGTTTGGGAGATTTGGGTTTCATTTTATGTAAATTGGGTTTTGCATTTTCAATTGGGCCTTGAACAATGGGCTGTTGGCCTTGATTTATGGAAACAAATGGGCTATAACAATTTTCTTTTAATGCACCTGGCCTTAAATTTTAAAATGTAAGTTATTGGATCAATATTTATTAATGAAAAAAAAATAAAAAATTTCAAAATTTTGCGAGGGCGAGTCAAATTTTTTTTTGGGGAAGGGGGAATTGGAAAATACATTACAAATTAATTAGGAATAGTGGATCAAAGGACAATGTTGGGGGCGGTCGCCTCCTATCTCCGTCCCTGTTCTCCACTACTTGAGTTAGTATTGGCTTTATGTTGCTTCCGTTATTTCAATTAAAAAAATATTTTCCTTCCTTTTCTGTAACAACTATCTTGGGACCTCTATATTTGAACAATCATGCTACATATACATCAAGCTTAACGCCTAGTTTGACACTTATATGAGTGGTAGAATTCTATATATTGATTTTAACAGTACTTTTTTCCAAACAATGACCAAATTTTTGACACACAGGCGGGTGTCAACCACAGTGTACACAATGAGTATACACCTAGCTTAATTCATATTTGAAGGGCTTTTGAATTATGCTAGATAGTGTTTGGAAAATAGCTGCTTCTATAGATTTTATAAAGTCGTTTTCACTTCATAAGCTATATGCTCAAGTTGAAACAAATTAACATGTTTCAACAAACCAAAACATTTTCTTCAAATTCCGTTGTTGGAAGCAACAATCAAAAAGGAAAAAGAAGAAGTTGGCCTTATTCTCAATCTAAACCTGGGAGTGACTGACCTATAACCCATGTTCACGAAAATATGTTTAGGATTTAAATCACCTCAAATGCACGATTTGTTAACAAGTAATAAAGTGAAAATTCAAGAATTTCGAGTATCGTTCCCACGAGGATTGATTTAACGTGATTTCTATTATCTCGATTTTAACCGAATCTATTAAATTTGAAATGAGTTTTTCAATTTCTATGATTAAACTAAAACTACCATACAAATTAAATTAAAATAACAACTTAAATGCAAAATGACGTTTTAATGCAAAAGTTTTGAATGAAATTAATATATGAAAAAGCGCACTAGGATCGCGAATCACCAAACAAGTTCACTTTTAATTCATATTTCACAATTTGATAACACGATAAATTGGTTGAAAAATTAATGTTTCTAACTTATTCAACAATCTCTTTCGAGTAGAATTGAACATATTTTAGCATATCATTTGACTATATTTATATGACAAATGCAATATTCTTATGCATGACGTTTTGTAAACACTTAAAGATTCACGTAAAGCATATCGGTATATTTCTATCCTCTATGAACTAAACGATGATTTATATCTTGTTAAGTTTATTTCACTTCTTTCGAATGCATAAAATAAACTACTCAAACTCACATAATCACATGCATTTAATTATGGAG
Source organism: Fraxinus excelsior (assembly GCA_019097785.1). Classification (NCBI taxonomy): domain Eukaryota; kingdom Viridiplantae; phylum Streptophyta; class Magnoliopsida; order Lamiales; family Oleaceae; genus Fraxinus; species Fraxinus excelsior. Next base: position 1,795,513 of record CM032625.1, on the reverse strand, counting down.
GCGAGAAAGCGTATATAAATCATTCAACATCCATCAAACTTGTTTGATTATCAAATTGCAAAATAGAAATTAAAATATCACAATGCGAGGTTCATCGTTCACCTAATACATAAAAAGTCAAGCCTAACATAGATAAAATAAAACAACAATAAAAGTAATAAATAGAAGATATCACCAAAGAACTAGAAGTTAAAAATTGAATCTTGAAGTGAAACATTTGTTCTCCTCTTTCTCCTCGCTCTTCAATGGTGTTTTTCTATTTAAGAATGCATGATTTTCTCGAAATAATGCGCAAAAATCTAGTTCTGGACGAGTTTAGGCTTTTATAATTGCCCTATAATCATTACCATATGAGTTGGAGTCGGATAAAGAAACCAAAAATTTCGCGCCGTATTTTTTCCTTGCGACAGCAAGGTAGTCCCTCATGCGATCGCATGGGCCAAGTAAAATGCTCCCAAAAAGCTCTGCTGAAGTCTGGGCGATCGCATGGACAACCATATTTTTCTCGCTGGATAGCTTTCGATATTTTGATCATATCTTTCGCTCCCGATATCCGATTAAGATGATTCAAATTGCATTAGAAAGATTATTCAAAGGGATCAAATCTTCCAGAAATATAAATCTTCAAATTCGAACGTCTTATATGCCAAAAATGAGTCTCAAACTAAGACTGAAAACTCGAAGTGTAACGTTTTCGGTTAGAAATTGATATGTGATAGTACTTCCACTATATTTCATCCCTTTGGCTTCTTTCCTCATCCAATTGATACCTAGAACTCTCAAATCTTCATAGTGAGATTGACACAAATTTTCAGTAATTGCACTTGAGTCCTCAAACTTTGATTTTTGTTTCATTTAAGTCTTTTTTTTGCTTGTTTGTCCTCATTTCCCCATGTTCATCATTGATGTTCTGCAAACAAATATTACATCAACTTAAGCTATATTCCGCACATTTATCGACTATTATCCATTATTGTGAATCGAAATAAACGTGTAAAAATGTCCTTATCAACCCACAGGACAAGGAAAAAAAAATCATTATATTCTAGTTTTGTTATTAGAAAAATTATAATGAGATGGTGTGTCAGAACTTCCAATCGATGAGCTTCCAGATCCTATTTCGATACCAGAAGTCCTGTTTCTGACGCTGGCTATATTAATTCAAATACGACAAAGGTTGCCTTTTTTATTGTGGAAATTACATAAAAACATGTGTTTAAATATCCATTTTTATAAATCAGGTTTGTAATTTATTTATTCAATTTTCAGGTTTTATCATTTTAATTAAATAATAAATATTTTAATTAATTGATGCAAATATCCCGTTAATGGTGGGTTTCAAATTGATTTATATCCTAACTTCCATTTTTATTAAAGCCCTATTTTTTTTCAATCACAATCTCATCTCCATCTTATTTGCTCCTAATAGTCATATCGTTTCCAAAATCAACTGTGAGAAACCTCCAAACTCCACCCAATCTCTGGTGCTTCCCCTTTTGTTTGCAGTATGATTATCTCTCTCAAGTGGGTAGCGATTAGGAATGGTGAAGAAAAATGATGAAAAGAAGGGGAAGAAGGCGGTGCAAATAGCGAGTCGAACAAGCAAAATGAAGACGTTGGACAGTTCAAATAAAACTCCAGAAGCAAAGCAAAAATCGCTTTGGTCTGATGGATATATTTTGATTTTTATTTTAAAATGTTGATTGCAGTCTGTAAAGTTTCTAAGGGAGTCTTTTTTTTGTGCATTTGGTATGTGGATGCGAACTACTTAAACAATGAACATTTGAAAATAAGTTACTTTTTAGTTTTCTGTCATTGCTTGTTGGTCACAAGTTGCCGAGATGTTACAGTATGGAATACATGGATGCAGTTACTAAGGTCACACCTGATATTCAGGGTCACAGAACATATCATAATATTCACGCACTAAGCAGGTCACATGGGTTAATACATGTCACAACCTAGCATATCAGGTCACAGATTGGTACATTAGGTCACAGATTGGTATATCAGACCACATATTGGCATATCAGGTTACAGATTGGTACATCAGGTCACATATTAGTACATCAGGTCACAGATTTGGTACACCAGGTCACAACTTGGCATATCAGGTCACAAATTAGTACATCAGGTCACAGATTGGTATACCAGGCCACAGATACCCCATTCCATACTTACCAAATGACTCAGTTGGATTACCCCTGATGATTTTTAAAGTTTGCTCACGAGATCTCGGAGCCTTGGAATAGTTCATCAAAACACCATATGTATGAAACATATATTGATTATGCGTATAAGGTTTTCAATTTAATTCGCACACCTATGCAGACACAATACAACTGAAATAGTTACCAATTGGAATGTGTATTATCAACACTAGCAACGAAAAATTGTGTACAAACAGAATTGTACTGTGACCGGAGATTACCACCTCCGAACTGTGACTGATAATCTCAAATCTACTACCGTTAATTGTGAGCCTGAAGAAACTCCAATGGTCAGAATTTGAATCTGTGACCGGATATTAACACTTTCGAACTGTGCCTTGGAAGCCCGATTGTACTGTCGTCAATATCAAATGAGGGGGAGTCCATTAAAACGAATTCATGGTATTTTAGGGAGTCTTAATTGCAAGTGCATTTCATGGAATATAATGTAACAGAAACATCCCGTATCGGTAGGATGGTGGAGATTGATTCGTTAATATATTACAATTAATATTTACCTAATTAGTAAATACATGAGTTTTGCAACTATGAAAGTTAATGCCTGAATATTGATCTTGTCATAGTTAATGTCTGATCCATGAATTTTTCCCTTTTTTATTTTTAAGGCTATAATTTAAATAGGGGCCCAGTCTACTGTTTTAATAAGTTTGCAAATGTTGGAAAATATGCATAATAAATGAAGGAATAAAAAGGACATCATCAGCGGACTCCAATTCCGCATGCCAATAGCACGTCTATCACTCTTGGTTAATGCTTTCTATACTAGTTAGCGCCAACTCGTGCGCTACATCACTATCAAAAAGAAATGCAAGATAACGGCTAATTGAAAAAGAAGAAGAAGAAATCCTTTTAGAAATTGAACTGGTTATTGGAGAAAAATATCAGGCAGTAATTTCCCCCTATGATCTTATATCAATCAATAAGATAATTTTAGCATATTACGGTATTCCTTTTATCTCAACCCTAGAAACCCTAATCTTGTTGTCTTTGTGCAAACCTGCAGATTGCAGATTTCAATTTCTTCAACCGTTGATGCATTTTCTGGATCAGTTCTTGAAGATTCTACGGATTTGCTGCTACGTTGTGAGAGAGAATGCAATTTCCCATTCATCGGAGTTTGCAAGGGCTTGCCAAAGATTTCGATGTTTGATCTAGGCTTTTAAAAAAAAAAAAAATACGATGTGAAGCCGTTCGAGGGAGTTTTTGTCTGATCGAGAATTTGGTGTTGATGTTTTTATATGCGTGGCCATTCAATTTTTTGTTTAGAGAAGAGGATGTTTTAGTCTTTCAATCGGCATCAGATATGCAAGATCTATGTAACACCTGATCTGGCCGTGGAGCTTAAAGGTCAGATCTAGATAGTCAAGCATCTAGTCTTAGGATTTGTGGTAGAGTTTGAAGAATTCTTGTCAACTGCAGAATATTTGAAACATTTAGAAGGCGGTTCTATTTGCAGAGGAGCATGAGTGCGATAATTGCCACGTTGAATCTCAAGTTCTTGGGAAAGAAAAAAAAAAAAATCCTTCCGACTGTCACAATCTCTCGAGCCACTTATCTTCCATTTCTTCAATTTCTGAACTAAGTCTATTTAAATCACCTCTATGTACTACTATATCTTTCCTCTTATTATCAATACTATCCTTTATCCTTTCCTTTTCTTCCATGAAATTTTATACTTTACCAGCAGATTCCATGGCATCTTTGATTTCATCAAGTCGATCATGGAGCCATAAGAAAATATTTTGGGTTTACATATTTTATTTAAAAATGTGTGATTGAGAATGAGTTATAAAAAAATATATATTTTTTTGTTTAATGGATCACAAACTTTATAGATTCCCTAGACAATATGATATTTTATGTATTCGACATGTTCAAATGATAGGGTTGATAATTATACTTAGAGAGTGTTTGGTGTAGATTAAAATCAGATTTTAAGTGGATTGTGATAGAAGTTTTTGAAATGTGTTGTCGAAAATATGTGGGACACATGAAAGATGTAGTTGATATTGATTGTTTGACTTTGACTTAGATTAAAATCTGATTTTAATCCGGCTCAAACAGACCCTGAAATTCAATTTGGTTGTTATACTTTTAATCTCTTTGCATCACTTCATTCAATTCCATGACATTGACTAAAAGCAAACCCTTAAATGGACTTTAACTACTAATAGTCTTACTGCCTTTTTAAAATATATACCATTTAGTTTTCCGATTGACATACATTGAAGTACAGTGATCCAATTAAAATTTAGGTGGCAGAATAAGTAAATAATTTGATAATCATAGTAAGAAACTTTTATGAGATTAATCACCTACAAAAGGCGAGAACAAGTACCGAATTATAGTTAACCCATGACCGATTCACTGCAAAAATAGAAGCAAACGATGCTAGTAGGTGAGCAGTCCATTTGATGACAATGTTTAGTTGACTGATTAGGTAATCCTCAACTTATATAAATTTTAAGTTTGTTGGTCTGTTAAACCTAGTATTACAAAATGTGACATGCAAGTGCCAAGTGTAAATCAATAAGTAGAAGAACATAACTTTACATTTAACGTAGCAAGGATTTAACAAGTTATGGATTCTCATTTCGTTTTTTTCATAAATGGATTAACCGACCGACGGATAATTTTCGTCGGTAGAGATCATTACCAACAAAAATCAGGGGAGCACAGGAAAATATCAGCATAAGTGACAGTTATATGTCAAAAAATACATCTATTGCTTTCTTCAGTACCTCTAAACTTAAATGCTCGTTGGAACCGGATAAACCACTAGACGACACAAAATGAAAAAGAAAAAATGAGAATATTGGATGACTGGGGAGCTATATCTTCGAGGTTAGGGTCGAATGGCCAAATCATTTTAGTGTAGAATTTAGAAGCAAAAAATTCTGGGAAAAAAAAAAAAAAAAAAACCCAGTATAATTCACTTAATATGCACAATAGCTGAATCAATGTAAATTTTGATGACAATCGAACAAGATATAATCATCCAAATTTAAGAACACTACAATGAAACCGCGGTAAGGAATCAGCATAAGTCTAACCAATCAAAAAAACAGTGGTAAATATAGTTTTAACTTTATAATAAAGTAGAATTCCCGGAAAATACAAATCTAAGATTTCTACAAAGAGTAGTCTATCATTTGAAAGTGGAGAGCCTGGGAAGCTTGTCTCGCAAATAGTACAGTCTTGCTCTCCTCACTTTCCGGTGTTTGATAACTTTAATCTCTTTGATGTTTGGTGAATATCTGTACAAGAAGAAAGAATTTATGAAGATAACGCCTTGCAATTTCGATTTAGAAAAAGATGCACAAACTGTTCTCAGTGACTAACTGGTGTCAACAAACTGTTCTCAGTGACTAACTGCGCGTTTCAAATCCACGTACAAAACGCTCTTTTAAAATAATTGAAAGTACTATACTGTGTGTATTTACCCTGCAATGAAGTCCCCTTTTCTTTTACTTTCTTTGAGCAAGACATTGTAGAGTGTGGGTATATTTTGTCAAAAGGCTATTTGATGCGGACATCACGATTTATGTTATTGTTAATTTTTATTAATTATATTTTTTATTATTATTGGGCTTGTAGTAGAGGGTTGACCCAAATCCGTCACTAATAGGTTTCTTTTTACTATTTATATGATTTTTTCATTGTAATTGCAACAGTTGATGATTGAATGAAATTACAATTGGCGGCTGCCACGATTCCCCCTTTTCCTTCACGACTCTTTTTCCTTCTCCCCTCTTCACGGCTTCTTCCCCCCGTTTCTTTCTCCTCTGTTTTTCATGCTTTAATTCTTAAGTTTGATAATAGTTCTCGATTGGTTCTACAAATTTGGTATCAGAGCCAAACCTGGTTTCCATCATCAATTTACATCCCAAACACTGGTTTCCATTGTCAATTTACGTCGCCGACAACCACCCAAACAATCATCATCATCCGAATAACCATCACCCAACAAATATATATCTCTGTCCTTTGCTGCCTACTACCGTCGTCTCTACATTCTCGAGCAAACACATAATCCAGACCTTCAAATCTCCAAATTGCTGGCCAAGATATCAACACATCCAACCCCAAACGACAATACCCCAACTCAAATCAATCCCCAAACTACAAACCCGTAACTGTTGCAACTCCAACCTAACCAACACCATCAAATCATAGCCCCCTCGCTGCAATATAGTCAACACCCACACAATCTCCACCTGTCCGAAAACACCAAAACCAAAATATTGAGTCAACCGCCGTCTCACACAAAAGAAAGAGAAAAAAAACAAACATAGTCAATCGCCGTCTCCACATCTCCAACACCACCCAACCAACCGACAGTCAACCCAACAATCCACCACATCAGATTTTAAGATTTTCTTCACAACCCACAACATCAACCACCATTGTGCCGCCTGACCATCGCCTTACCCATTCGCAACCGCTCTTACTCTCTCTCTCGCCAGCGTCGCGCAACCAATCCCCCATCACTCTCTCCGATAGCCGCTCGCGAGCCTGAGTTTGGCTTGGTGAAATTGTTTTGGTGAAATTGTTTTGGTGTAATTATTTGGTAATAGTTGATAATTGGGCTCGGTTTGGGTCCTTGTTATTTGTTTTAGTTTTCAATTTGGGCCATGCTTGTTAATTTGTTTAAGTTTAAATTTGGGCCCTACTTGTTAAGTTGTTTAGAGAGAGAGAGAATAGTGTAAACAAAAAAAAAGTGAATTTTTTTTTAAAAAAGGAGTATTTTCCAACGTTAATTGCAGTGAATTTTTGTTGTTTGACGGCCGCTCAAACGATTCAATTGCCGCCTTGCCACCGTAGCAATGCCAAATGGAAAATCATGATTGGGGGGCATTGTTGGACTCTTTTGAGTCTCGTGAGGTAACAATTTTATTGTATTGAACATGTACTTTTATTTTAGTGTTTTGGCTTGTCACTTTTAAGAATTAAGTCCCTGTTTGAACCATATTATTGTAGAATTAGAATGAAAAATATAAATGTTATTGGGACCCATACAAGAGATAGAAAATTTGAATTTAAATGTTGATATGATGAATAACGGTCATATTTTTCATTTTAATGAGATAATAATGTAGATCAAACGGGGGCTAAAAAAATTAAATGTTATGGCATGAATACTAAACGTTAGGAGTCCACTTGTTAACAAATGGAAGGAAACTTCTCCAATCTTCATTACCTTTTAATAAGATCCTATCGTTACTTGAATATATTGAGTATTTGCTTTCCCAAGTGAACCAATTGTCTGTTGTTTCCATGCTCACATCTATTAATACGCTTAGCACAGCATTGGTTTAAAATAAACTATTAAGACATCCTGATTTCGCTATACAAATAGCAATTGTTTCTTGCCTAGGTAAAATATTCCGCATCATAGCACCCGATTCCCCTTTCTGTGATGAAATAATGCAAAACATTTTTCCCTCGATTATATCCTCATTTGCATTTTTCATGAGCACATCCATCAATTTGTATGCTACAGCAGTTAGGATACTAGCTATTATAGCTAATGCAAAGTATTGCCTTATCATGTTGGACCTGGAGTCCGTTTGGTACCGATTAAAATCCAATTAAAATTGAAAATATAGCCGTTATTGAGTCTCACTCGTCTAATAAAAGTCAACAATAACGACTAGTTTTTCAATTTTAATCTCTACCAAACGGGCTCCTAGATTGTGACCGTATGATAATTGACATGTTCCAACACTTTCTTGTAGCTTTAAACGAAAATCATTTAGGGAATGTCTTCACATCCATAGAGACTATAATGACATTTACATTGCAAGAAAGTGACAATATTCCTCTAGATTTGATTACCCTTCTTTTGGAAAGTGTTCAAAATAAACACATTGAGGGTTTTATTAAATTTAGTGTGGTGGAAAGACTTTTCGAGAAGTGTGCTAACACAATCAAACCTTACTTGTCATGAGCTATAAAATCATTAGGACTTTATTTAAATGATTATAGTGCAGTTCTTTCCTCCATTGTCATAGAAGTCGAGAGTTGTGAATAGTGTATTGTGTCCTCTATCGTGACTGCATTTGTAATTGATACACGTAACATTGACATAATTGAGAAGTTACCTAAAGCAATACCCTCAAAGTTAGGCATTTCAGATACCTTAGATCTCATGCCTACTAGGTTACATGACTTTCATGTTGAATTTGTCTGTAGTTTTCCCTCAATTACATGAGATTCCACGATTCCCCCTTTTCCTTCACAGCTCTTTTTCCTTCTCCCCCTCTTCACGGTTTCTTCCCCTATTTCTTCCTCCTTTGTTTTTCATGCTTTAATTCTTTAGTTTGATAATAGTTCTCAATTGGTTCTACATCACTATTTCCCCTCTATTCCCACAGCTTTGAATGGACTGAATGGTGTTAACTGAACAGTGATGTAGAAACACAAATTAGAAGATCAATAAATGATGATTTGTTAAACTCAACCTATGGCATCGTGAGTTCTAGGTGGTGGTAATTATTTCGGGATAGGATAATGGATTTGGAATTACAAAGAATTGGTGGCAATTATGATGAAGAAGAGAGAAACCAAAATGGAGGAGTTGAGAGAGAGCGCAATGGTAAGAAAGCAATGGTAATATCATCCACTGTATCTTTCCAGTGGTGTAGACGAGTATAACTAGGGCAGATTTAAAGGTTCCCCTGCCCCCAATATGCCCTCCCTCAGATGATTATCATTCAAATGCAGAGTCTAGCTGTGTGATTAGATAATTGCGTATCCGTGGAAATCAATACAATGCTTTTGATATAGCTCCATAAATCACAATCCAAGGGATCAATAGAAGTCTACACACCCTATTATCAGTCAAAAGTTTGTATACTAAAATCTTATTGCAATGCTTTATTAATTATTCTTAGTGCACTTTGCATTTGAGTTGTTGGCATTCAGACTGACTAAAGGAATAAATTTAATTAAGTTGAAGATGCTTGATGACACGGTAAAAATAAAAAGGATGACACGTCTATACATACCGAAGCAATAAAATGAAAGTTGAATACTTACACAGGGAACACAATCTCAACTCCAACACCTGCAATAATACGTCGAATCCGTATTGTTGTGTGGATGCCAGCATTTTGCTTTGATATAACTATTCCTTTATACACAGATAACCTGCGCTTATTTTCAGGAACTTCCTGAAAGCCAAATGAAAGAATTCCATTTAAATGGTACCCAAAAATAAAACATAATACTTGCATGTACACATCCAAACTGAAAGTGTAAAGTTATAAAAAAAAAATAAAAAAATAAAGAGAAAATAAAGAGAAATGAAAAAGAAAAATATGAGAACAAGTTACCAGTTTGATCTCAACAATATCGCCTGTCCGAAGATCAGGAGTAGGCCTTTCCTTGTCTGATGCTTCAATTGCTTTCTTATTCAATATCTAATCATACACAAAACAGAAAAATGCCTTCAAACTCTTACAAAAACTTACAAATTCAACTAATTCGTTTCAAAAATCTCAGAAATCAAAATTAAATAGTGAGAAATGGGGCAAAAAAAAATGAGCTCAGTATCAGAATGCTGTAACATTCCAAACAATACATTCTGTTAAGTTTAACGGCAGCAGCACCTCTGCCATAATTTGGAGCCACTGCACCAGCGAATACCATCTTCAGCCCCTTAGAAATCTCTCCACCAACACCAGTACGAGCCCAGTCCCCAACCCCTACCCAGCCCACCCACCACCCATATAAGATCTCTGAGCCAGGCCAGCAGGCCAAATACCATATCTACCACAAAGTGCTATAGTACCACCACAACAACCAAAAAATACATCCTTAGGCAGATTACACATGCACATAGCAAAAGGAATTAGTACACGAACAAATCAAACACAGAATACAAGATGCTAATATGGAATATTATAAAGGTGCACAACCCTTCTTTAAAGACAAGCCAATATCCCTGATTACTAACCTTCTTTAAACTCTTAGATTGTTATACTGTAGCTCAATCTGGTCTTGAATAAATTAACTTGGCCTAGAAGTTGCACTACTTTTAAGAATTAAAGAAATTGCTCATACGAATAGGAAGATTTCTCCATGCAATAAGCATTAACTAATCTAATTTTGATAGAGATTACTCACTCCGGACTTTAGAAAAGAACAAAAATCAAAATTAAGTGCAAGGATATTTTACACCATTTCACTGTTTCTGTTCCATTAATGGATTCATATTAGGAACCTTGGTTCCATTCCTTTCTCTATGCCATACCAGACATGGGATATATATATTCCCAAGTGTATTCTGTTCTAATCAAAATCCCTTATTGGATTGCTAAACTTATTGTTACTGCTTTTCCTAATCTCGCGAAGGTCTCACTCATCGCTATTCTCTTGAGAAGATCGTTAAATTGCACGCACGAATTTATTCACAAGTTTTTGACATAAATTCATCATCTTCTTTCTCATACTAGTCCTGGAATTCTCTCCACCACATGCCCCAAGGTAATGTTGCCACAATCAATATGTCATTTTTCACTAACCGTAGAAAGATACTGATTTAACCACGAAAGGAAATTAATGTCTAATAAAGCCCTAAGCCATTGGACAAAGCCAGTTTGCTCTAGATATATTTTCATACTCTGTTTTTTCTGTAATGCAAATGTTAATGTCACAATACTAGACATTGAACCATTAATTTGTGGTAAATATGATATGTGATACACCAGCCAAAAAATACACCTTTTGCTCATCGGAAAAAATTTAATTGAAGATTCAAGCGAATACCCCCATAATATCTCCAAGCTTAATTCTTGGCGGTCTGGGTGTCTTCTCCTCGGACTGAATCGCAGCTTCTTCAGACTCAACAGCTTCATCATTCTCAGCGCTTTCTTCTACTTCAGCATCTGCTTCTGCCTCTGCCTCTGCCTCTGCCTCTGCCTCTGCATTCGCTTCAGCCCTCACAACCACAGACATATTTTTCCCCCATTTTGGAGGACTCGAGCTAACACAACTCGGAGAACATCGGGAAAACAAAGCTAAGGATGAGGGGCGCGGGGCCACCGCTGCTGAAAAGGCCAGCTTTGTCTGTGGCAGTGCGCATTGCGCGGGAATTTTGGGAATACTTAACAAAGCCTGCAAAATTCGTAAAAGAAACCGTAAATTAATTTAAAAAGGAAATAATCAGCATCATCCGTAGAAATTGGTACATAGATTACCTGAAGAAGAACAGCGGAGCCCATGATTATGGGGATTGTGAAAGGTTTGAGAGTGAAGGTGGGTTTTTACGAGTCGAAGGAGGCCCTTATCCGTTTGCGGGATAGGATTATCTAGGACATGTTTGGCGAAGTTCAAAAATATGAAAATTACTTTTTTTTCGGCTTTTGAGCATCAAAGACTTAAATCATTAAAAATTAACCAGCGTTTGGTTTGTTGTTTTCAGTTTTTACTTTTATATAACGTTCAAAACTTTATTTTTTAAAAAAATAAATTTTTAAAAATAATATTACCCCTATTTGACAACCATTAGTCGGGTAAAATGGAGTTTTGAGTAGTGATTGTGGGATTAAAACGAAGATTTTTTTTTAAATTTATGTGCAAAATATTTTATTATGTAAATTTGTTGTTAAAAATAAGTAGAAAAAGAATTTTAAAAATTGTCAAATAAGGAAAATTTTCAAAATAAAGCTCAAAAAATATTTTTGATGTTTAAAACACTTAAAAACACGGAGAATAAGAGTAATTCAAACCAACTGAAATTTAGGAAAATGTCCAAATTAAAGCCCATGTTTGGACTCCATTTTTTCAATACTCATTTTCAACCATACATTTTCCCGTAAAATAATTTTACATGTAAATTGAAATTTTTTTCTTATTTTTTAACTACATATTCTCCAATTTTTTACTATTAAAAAATGCATTTTCTTGGAAAAATGGAACCCAAACAAGGGCAAACTATTGAACTTTCAATCTCAATGTTTGGATGTGTTCTTGGATTTTGGATTGATGTTATGAGGATGTAAAATAATGATCAACTATCCATAAAAACGTAATGGTTATTTCTATAAAAATATCGTCGCTCGAGTGTCAGGCTAGCGTCAGTGTTCGATCGAGCGAGAGACGGGCGACAATAATTCTATTTTTTTCCGCTTGAGCATCAACTAAGTGACATGCTAGCTTAAATCCGACGACTCTTTCTCATTTTCCATACTCGAACCTAAAGACTCCTAATTCATCTATACAACCTCCAAAAGATTTCTTGATTTTTATAATTTGTTTATAAAAATCATATTCTTTTATAATAATCTTTTTTGTCTAAAAAATTGTCAATACAACTAAAAATCTAACAAATGTTATTTATCTAAATGGTCAGCCATTTAAGTATTTATTATGTCTAAATCGTGCTTTGTAACAAACTAACAAAGCACCACAGGTGCACAATAGCATTTGGTAAAACTGATTCAATCTTCACGTGAGCTGGAGCTTTGATGACAATGATGATATGCTGATTTTAACATCCTCCCTCAAGCTGGAGTTTATCCCTTAACTCCCAGCTTGCCTTTAAGAAAAAAGAATCTGGTTTGTGAAAGAGGCTTAGTTAGCAAATTTGCAATCTGATCAGATGAAGGGACATACTGAATTTTCATCTTTCCTTTAAGAACTCTGTCTCTTACAAAGTGTATATCCAATTCGATATGTTTAGTTCTAGCACGGTAGACTGGATTTGAAGTCAAAGCGCTTGCATTGAGGTTATCACACCAAAGTATAGGAGGTAAAGATGGATGTAACTTGATTTCTTTGAGCAAGGATTCAATCCAGGTGATCTCAGCGGTTGCTTGAGCCAAGGCCCTATATTCTGATTCGGTGCTTGAACTAGCCACGACTTGTTGTTTTCTTTGAGGACCAAGCTACCATGGTATCTCCTAAGTAAAATAATCTCATTATTGCAGCCTTCAGCTACCAACTGTCGTATTAGCTTACTCAACTTCTTGGGTCCGCCCCTGTTGATGGGACTACGATTTTAATAATTTTCCAAGATAGAAAAACTCCTTTTACCAGAATGTGGCATCAGTAATTCGGTAATTTTACAATCAAGGAAAATTTCCAATTGCATATGCATTTATAGGATGTAGAGAATCATAAAATCATGTTTTATCACTCAAGGTATTGAACATGTATTATACTTCCCTATAGCTTCCATTTCCCACCATGGTCATTTACTCGGTCTTATTCCTGTTTTATTTTCTACTTATGGTGTTTCCTTGCTTCCATAATCCTCTCATGCTTCCTGCAGTGGGATACTGCTGGGCAAGAACGTTTTAGAACTATTACTAGCAGCTACTACCGTGGGGCTCATGGCATCATAAGAAGTATGGATAATTCTCATCCAAGTGTTGTTCTAATGTGATGAAATAGGCTTATTGTGGTGTTACTTCTATCGGGTAGTTTATGATGTGACTGATCAAGAAAGCTTCAATAATGTCAAGCAATGGTTAAATGAAATTGACCGATATGCTAGTGACAATGTTAATAAGCTTCTTGTTGGAAACAAATGTGATCTCACAGCACAGAAAGTTATGTCCACTGAGACAGCTAAGGTAAACAATTGATGCACCTTATATTTCCAATCCCGTAAGTCATATCTGATTACTTGGTAAATAGACACTCGATAAGCTTAGTCATGTTATTATGTCATTCCTTGACTGATTTAGGCATTTGTGGATGAAATTGGGGTTCCTTTCATGGAGACAAGTGCGAAAAATGCAACCAATGTAGAGCAGGCTTTCATGGCTATGGCTGCCTCAATCAAGGACAAGTAGGCATTCTTTGTGTGGATTTTAGAATTCTACATTCAGTTTTATAAAATTTTATGTTGAAATCACCTAGGTCTATTTTCTATACAACCTTGTGATGGTTTGTGCGTACAGGACGGTGAGTCAACCTGGCATGAAAAATACCCAACCTCCAACTGTGCAGATCCAAGGACAACCAGTTAACCAAAATTCTGGCTGCTGTTCCACCTGAAATGATGAACGTTAAATTAACTTGATGCTACAGTTTTTCTCGCTTCATGTAAAATTAGTGTTTCGTGTTAGTGCTTTAAGGTATGGACTTCTCTACGACAATTACTTGATCTTTCAGCACTTTGTGTAAACCTCTGAAGAAAATATTTGTTCAAAGTGAGAATACAGGTGAATATCAGTATTTGTCCTCCCTATTTTTTTGTTGTCCTTTCCGCTGCATAATTCATTTAGTTGTGTGTAAGGTCCGCATAGTGGTTGACTCGTGAAAGCTCGGGTGATGACCTTACACTTCTTATAAGGTGTATGTTTGATAAAGATTTTTCAAGAAGTCCACGAGCTATTAAAGATTGCAAGGTGCGCGGAAATAGAGCTCCGAAGGTGGTTTGCATCCCCTTAGCACTCAATCAGGGGCGGAGCCAGAAAATATATTAGGCTGGGTTGAATTTTTTTTTTCAATGAACTTATACACTAAAAGATGTTCTAAACCACACGATAAAACAAAAACTGGACCCAAAATCGGGGCAAAATCATGTCCAGTTAACTCATTATGACAAAATCGCTCAAAACCCACTGAACTAGCTGGTTCAACCGTAAACTGATGAACTAATCGCATTTTGGTGGTCTTCCTGATTTTTTTTTTTCTTTATTTAGTTCTAAAAAATTTAACTTTAAGAATGGACCTCATAGATTATAATTCAAAGGTCCATAGAAAACTATTGGATGTTATGCTCATTTTATCTCAAATGGTTTCATAAATTTCTAATGTGAGATAGTGTCTTTTATAGATGCTCTTCTCCCCCAATGGTTTCATAAACTTCCAAAGTGGGATAGTGACATAATAAAAAAAATGTTAAAATGTCCATCAAAAATCATTTTTCAAATGTATGTCGAATTGACTAATTTGATTTTGAATCTAAATTAATTAAATTGTAATATTCACCTTCATTCTTTCATTTATTTAATTTTCAAATTTAACTTAAATCGCACTTGATTTTTAATATATTAATGTTATATATCATTTTCTATAAGTTTAAAACATTGGTCATAATATATTTTTGAACACTCGTAACAAAGTTCTAACAAATATATTTTTAAACTAATAAAATTAAATATATAACATATTACTTATTTTGATAATAACATCATTTCAGATGCAACTTCATGGTGAAAAACTAAAAAGAATAAAATTAGCCCAACCCAAAAATTAATTCCCAGCTTAGAAGCAAATTCATGATGAAAAATAAAAAAAAAATTGTCGAGTCCAAATATTAATTTTAGCCCAATTAATTTTATTTACAACCCAAATGTAAAATTGAAATTATACACAATTAACCAAATATTTAAACCAAATTAACCAAATATTTAAAAAAAAAATTGCTTTTGGGCTGGGGTGGGGCTGGGCTATAGCCCACCCCTCCCTCCGCCCCTGCACTTAATGAAGGGAAATGCCCGTTGTCTTTGATAGATGGCAATGGCACATTCCTCAGGTTACTTCCTCAATATCTCCCCCACCACGGCCACAGCTCCTCCCTCGGCCATCACGTCTGTAGTATAGCTCACATTCGGCTGCCTTTGGAAACTCGTTTATGCGTACAGATTATCTGGCACAATAATATCTTGAAGTTTATTTTTAATCATTAACTCTCTAAAATATAATGCATATTATGTCCTTGTTTGGTACTCAATAAAATCTAGATTTGTTCTAAATCAAAGTAATTCATTTATTTCAACAACATATTTTATGGGTCATACAATTTTTCCAACAACACATTTCATCAATGCATACAATATGTTATTTCTTAAAGGACCTTGTTAAGTGTACATCGGATTTGACATCTCGGTGTACAGACTCCTCATATGAGGAGAGCCCACAATTTTTTTATTGGTCGTGGGCACTTCTCTTACGAGAAGATCTGTACATCGAGATGTCAAACTCGGTGTACAAATAGTATCTCCCTTTAACAAAGGGGAAATACATTTGTCACTTCCTAGTTGTTTCTTGGAAATTAGAATAGGATACCCTTTGTTGGCTTTTCAAATTTTGACATTTTTGGTAGGAGAATTTGAAAACATGCTACGTATTTGCTGACTCAATAATCCCAATAAAAAACGTCTCCAAGAAAATTGCTCCACAAGGTGTCATTTCTCTTTCGTATTGTCTTATTTATTATTTGTCGTTCATTTTTATTTATTTATAATTAAATTGTTTATAAATACTATACAAATAAGTTGACGGAACCATAACTTCTAGTAGAAACAGTCATAGAATCGGTGTGAAACATATGAGTTTTCTTTTATTTCAAAGCACCCTCGTCTAATAAGTGATATTTCCTTTTTAAAGTTCCGGAATTAAATTTTGGTAACTTTATCTGAGGTTTAGAGTATTTTGATCGATTTAACATACTCGTACCACTTGTCGCTTTTAGCAAAATTATATATTCTTAGACGGTTTGCCTTTAACTTCTACATTTCTTTTAGCACAAAGCATTCTCATATTGTACATTTGAATACAACGGAATAAAAGATCATTCTGTATTCAAAGTGAAATTTACAATCTTTAACCGGGACCGAATGGTAGTTGAATTTCGTTATATAATTTAAATTGTAACAAAATACGATTTTTCTAACATATGTAGGTCCGTTTGAAGCACAAAAATACAGACTTAAGCATAGTAATAGAGCAAAATAGTACAACTAGGTGGTACGCGTCTACGTTGAATAATAAAACGTCGGTGGTTTCGACAAGTCACATGGTCTGTGCGTGGAAAATTAATTATACGACAAATCTCTGGTGGGTCACTTGTCACCCACACGTTCATATGTATGTTTTCAATACCTAAATCTCGTCACAAATATTAAAAAATGGCACTCGCTTCTATTAAAGTCAACAACTAAAGTAAGACCTTGCTCCAATGTCAAATGTGATTTTGAGTGAAGAATATGAGACATATTAAAATGTACCAATTGAGTCAAGAGTTGGACGCTGAACCGTCCCATTTAAATATTATCCTTAAAACACAATTTTCACTACAAACTAAACTAATTTTTTTAATAAATAGAGATGGTAATAATATTTAAATGCGAGTCTTTCGTTTAACGTTTGTTTTATACGATGTTAATCCGCTCATTAAAAACTTTAAGCTACTAGAGAGGATCTTGTGCATTCATTTGATACTTGTCTTTAATATGTGCTAAAACGTAAAAGAAAAACAATTGTTAAACAACATTTGAAAAAGTTTATTGCTCAGTTGTTTTTTTTTTATTAATGTATACCTTTTAATATTGAGTTTTAATTACACTTGTACGAGCGTATAATTTCATGCCAACTTATAAACTAAGTTTCGTAATGGAAAATAGAACCACGAGTAATCTAGTATTATAGAGGCATTGTTAAGTACAAGACTAATTCGATTTAATCAAGTCAACCAAGTATGTCTTACGCAAACTAAATGTTTTCTTTTAACTTTCGGTTCAATATCGAGTATCCACCCACCTAACTTTCATATTCCAAAATCTTCAAGCCAGATTTGGGTTCATAAGTCTTCCTATTGTGCAACATATGTACATTGACCCTAAAGGTCAACGTTTACATATTACACATGTTATGGAGAGTCAACAGCAGATAATGAGAGAGATACATTTTTACTTTTGAATTTCTTTTTTGGGATAATCAATCCCATTAAGTGGATGCTAAAGCTGATGATTTCATCAACAAATTCAAGCACCAGCTGAAGCTTCAGAGGTTGGATTCCAAAAAGTAGTCTGCGTGGGGAGGGAGAGGGAGAGAGAGAGAGAGGGGGGGGGGGGGGACCGGGGGGTGGGGTACTCTGCTTAGGGTCTTAAAATTTGGTCTATTTTTCTAAATTTTATACAATAGGGTATTTTGGTCTATTTTCATTAAAATAGATCATATGTGATTTTTTATTTATTTATTTTTATTTATTTGAAAAATGCCATTTTTCAAAATGCACATTAAACGTGACTACATTTTCAAATTTCCCTAAATAGTATTAGGATGGAAGACTAGGTCACACAGAGACAAAGTATAATGATAACACCCAACTTTAGCTCAGAATACGTGTGGTGAGATATCGAGTAGACTTATTATCAAATTCAAAATCTCTATTTGAAAACGATTGTTCAAACAACCCACTTGTGCTTAGAGGTGTTACAAGTTATTCACCAACTTGACTATTGCCTTAGGCAAGCTACAGGCGCAAGCTAGCAAAGAATCACTCATACGAGTAGCTCGTCTGCTTGAGAACAAGTCAACTCACCTAAGGCTCATGAGTAACTCATATTTGAATTACAAAATGTAATTTTCAGTTAAAAAAGAGGTGAGTCGCATGGGGGTTTGGCTTGTCCCAGCAAGAGGCAAACTCGTGGGGCGAGGAGCCAACTTTCTTGAGGTGAGTAGGCTTGCTGAGTAAGACGAATCGAGCGGCTCGATTCGCTCCATTTACCACTCCTACTAAAGTTCCTACATTTTTGCCTTTAGTTTAATGGGAGAGAAAAACGTGTTTGGCATGTGGTGATATTAGGCACTAATATTGGATTGCATTGTAAATTGCTCCATTATCTATTCCTAAAAGTTAGTGGCGCACTATGGCAAAATCAATAGAAGCAAAGCAATAGCAAATGCATAATTCACGATTAATGTATGGAATAATTTAGAATTATCACCTTTTGGAGTAACATAACCCTTGTCTCAGCTCCAATTGTTTTTTCTCTATCAAAATGCATTCTTGAACAATGATTTGATTCATTTTAACCGCACATTTTTCAATAAAATAATATTACACGTAAATCTAAAATTTTTCTTATTTTTTAAACAAATGTTCTCCATCGTAACACTATTTCAAAATGCAATTTTTGGGGCTCAAGCAATGTTATAATTGTAGGGACGAATATATATGTGCACTATCCTTGTTGTTCTCCAATATCGTGGCTTGAGACCAACCTTGCGCACATTATGGGAATAAGTATTGCTAATCAGTTTCACGAATGGAATTATTTAATATTTATAAATGAGAGATATTAATGTGTTTGTCACATCATAAAGAAAAGTGCAAAAGCCTAACGAGATAGCCCCCGCACATGAAGTACGTGGTACACAATTAGTTTGAGAGTCTTCGTTCTCATCATTTTTCCTTAGCACCAAACTGAATTGCTTGCCATTACCGACAGTTGAATTTGCTACGAGTTCGACTGAACTCAATTGGCCATATTGATCCTACACTAATCATTTTTCTTCGCAAGTATTCTCGTGTCTACAATTAGGTGAGAAATTGTGGCCGGAGGATGCGAGTGAAAAGACTTTAACATCCAATGACTTTTTTCTTGTTGACTTTTCGCCCGTGTGATGAAAATTATTTAGGAAAAACAATGTTTTGAATAGTGAATTTTTAGAGAATGTATAGTTAAAAAGTGGAGAAATTTTTTGAGTTTACGTGCATAATATTTTATTATGTGAATATGTGATTAAAAATGAGTATGTAGAAAAAAGAGTTATGAAATAATAGTTACCAAACAGGGACTTAATCCTTGTCTATTTTTTTTTCCTTGAATCACGTGAGTAAGTTAGAATCGAACCAAATCCATTCAATTAAAATTTAAACCATTTCGGATCTTAAATCTATTCCGTGCTTAGTTTTAACTACATAGTTAGAATTTTATGCGAGACGAGATAGAAATAAATTAAATATCTAAAAAAAAAAGGTTGTTGTTTAGTATTTTGTTGTCATATTTAGACCAAAGTAAATGCACGGATTCAAGATTAAAACCAAGCTACTTTGATTTGCTTCATGGGTTGAATATTACGTAGATAAATGGTTGAAACTCAACAACGTTTGGAAATTAATATTAACAAGTTGGCTCAGACAAAGAATTGTCTGCCCCTCCATTTTCCATTTATCCGTTTCTTGTGCATATCAGATTCCTATATTCTTAAGATGGCTGTTTAAAACATTTGGATTGAAAAGTTTATAAATATTTTGTTCTAAAAATAGCCGCGCAGAGAACTTTGACACAGAAAAGTGTTTAATAAAAAAATAGAAAATAATAAAAAATAGGCGCACCAAGTAATTTTAAATTACAAAATTTTATAAGAAAAAAAATGAATAAAACGAGATTCTCCGGGAAAAAAAAAAATCATTAGTAAAAGTTCATTTATCAACGGCAAGATTAGATGGTAATCGCATTTATCTCACTAATTGACATCATTAACTTGTTGACCAAGTTTTATTTACTGAAAACTTTTAAAACACTAAAATTCAACTACGAGTGACCCAGTTTTTATTTTTTATTATGTACCAAAGAATAAATCTATGATAATACTTTGACAATATATGCACTTAAAAGGAAAAGGAAAAAAAAAAAAAAAAAAAATAGTTTGTCGCATATATCCAAAATATAATAATTAAAATAATTTGACACAAATGCTAGAAATTGCATCGAATAGGGCTACACTATGGCTTTTGCCGTTTTTAAGCTCTTCACGTCACTATTTGCTCATTCATACGGGTCTATATTTATCTTTTTATAAGTTCCACTTTATTTAAGATTGTGTCAACAACTATTTCATTACCTAGAATTGACGACTTGTTGCAATAAAACAAGTCTATAAACTCTAGCGCTTCTTTGTTGCAAAATGTTCGTAAATTATAGAGTAAGGAAACATGTTCACGTCAAGAAAAAGCAAGTGAGAGGGCAATCAAATTAATGCATTTTGAGCTAACTGCAAAAGATCAAGTTGATATCTTGAAGAACTTGACTAGATTTGCCTCTTCAATTTAAACGAATTGAATATTCAAACTTTTACTTCGTAATTTGCCTAAAACGAATGACCAACAGCTTTGAGCAAAAAGTAGTATATTACATAAAGCATTCAATGTTTTGTTCAAAATAAAAAACCTAGTTGAAATTGTTGATAGAGATCTTTCTTCATTACATCAAGCTTTTGATTTATTTTATAATTTATTTATTTTTATTTGGTGGGAAACCGAGTCTAAACAAATTAACACACGTACAATGGAAATTTATAGATGGAACTCGAAAAATTATGGTATGAGAATAACAAGTTTAAAAGGGCAATTTGATTCATTTAAAACTAAAATGAGCGATGTGATTTTAAGATTGATATTCTCGAATAAGTACTATCTTGAAAACAAACATTAAGCTATTCTTTGTTTCAAATGGATAAAAATTAAGAAAATGCTAATTTCTACGTTGTCCATGTCTCTAATCTAATCTGAAAAGTCTCAGAAGAATTCAAATGTTTTTTATCAAACCCTATTTTGTTGTACAAGAAAGGGATAAGTTTGACATTTGAATTGAAAAGGGACATTTTGGTCAAATACACCAATTCAGCAGACTTTCCGGACAATAATTCAGCCAGTAGAGAAGAGGTCCATTTCCCAGCAGTTTCACACAAATATCCCTATGTCCATGCAACCGATGAAAAAATGTAAAAAAACATGGTTGATGGTTCCTATGTAAATAGCTGAAGAATTGAGGGCATTTAGTTAAGAATTGCTCTATATAAGCTGCCATTAATCGTTTCGGTTCCATTTGGTCTCAACTCACAGCTGTTTCTTGAACTTTGGCCCCACATCCGGAAAAAAAAAAGATCGAACGACCAATTAAAGTGAAACTACTGTATTTGATAAACCTTTCTTTCAATTTCTGATAAAAAAAACATGATGCAGATTGGCTCAACACTTCCGGCGAATAACCTCCACCTTTTTCAGGCGAGACGTGCCAGTTTCAAGTGTTCAGGTTCACCATTAAACCCATTGAAACAAAATGCAAATCCTGTATCTTCAACAGAGGTAACAAAAAAACATCTGTCCAACCTTGAAAAACTGCTGCAAAAGCAGCCTCCTGATCAAGAACCGGTTCAGAAAGAATCCGACTCTGTTCCGTCGTTGGAAAACAAAGCAAAAGGACTGTTAGAAGGATTGAACTTGGCCAGAGTTTGGCCAGAGAAGAAAGCCGTCGAGGAAATGTCGCCGCGCCATTTAAATAGGCTGCAGAGGCTGTTGTCTAAGTCGGCGGAATATTCTCCGAGAAACAATCTCGGTAGCCGGTGGCGCGAGTATCATGGAAGTCGTGACTGGGAAGGCCTATTGGACCCGCTCGACGACAACCTCCGGCGAGAGATCGTCCGGTATGGGGAGTTCATTCAGGCGGCTTATCATTGTTTTCATTCTGATCCTGCCACGTCAGCAGACGAGGCGCCATGGCCGCGGCACGTGGTGCTTCCTGATAGGTCCTATAAGGTGACAAAAAGCCTTTATGCCACTTCGTCTATCGGGTTGCCCAAATGGGTGGATGATGTAGCGCCGGATCTTGGATGGATGACCCAACGATCAAGCTGGATAGGGTATGTGGCAGTGTGCGATGACAAGAGAGAAATTCAAAGGATGGGAAGGAGGGACATCGTGATAGCTTTACGTGGTACGGCTACATGTCTCGAGTGGGGCGAAAACTTTAGGAATCTACTTGTTCCGATGTCAGAAGAAAAAGATGACACCGAAGCACAGTCCAAAGTTGAATGTGGGTTTTTGAGTCTATTCAAGACACGTGGAGCTCACGTAGAAAGTTTAGCCCAATCAGTAGTCGAAGAAGTTCAAAGATTACTCGAGAAGTATAAAGGTGAGACACTAAGCATCACCATCACGGGGCACAGCCTTGGGGCGGCCTTAGCTTTGTTGGTGGGGGATGAATTAAGTACATGTTCAATCAATATGCCACCGGTGTCTGTCTTCTCCTTTGGAGGTCCCCGAGTTGGGAACCGAGGTTTTGCAAACCATCTAAATGCCAAAAATGTGAAGGTCTTACGAATTGTTAATTCACAAGACATAATCACTAGGGTACCCGGCATGTTTGTGAGCGAAGAGCTCGACAAACAATTGAGGGGCTCGGGAGCCTCAGCAATGCTTAACGTGCTAGACAATAGTATGCCATGGGCATATGCACACGTTGGAACTGAATTAAAAGTGGATACCAAAATGTCTCCTTTCTTGAAGCCAAATGCGGATGTAGCATGTTGCCATGACCTGGAAGCATACCTGCACTTAGTGGACGGGTTCATGGCATCTAATTGCCCATTTCGAGCCAATGCCAAGAGAAGCCTGTGGAAGTTGCTGAACGAGCAAAGATCCAATGTGAAAATGCTCTACACCAATAAGGCTAAGTCATTGAGCTTGAATATGGACAGAGATACCATGAATATGTCTAGTTGTTTGCCGAGCCCATCTTCATAATCTACAATTGGTTACTAAATCTTAAAAAACTAAAGGCTAGTAGTATTGTTGTAACTACTAATTCTGTCGTAAACATGTACAGTGAAGTTAAGTCCCTTGCGTTTGATACATTCAAAGGGGTAAAAATTAACAACCCTTTTGTTTTTATCCAATAATACTATCCCTCAAAATCATTTGATCTATTTGTCTCCTTGATTCTGCTACTAAACTAATTGGCTTCATAATCATCTTCGACACTACGTGACTAATTTCATGTTTGTTTGGGCCTTTCTATTAATGGAAGTTTACTGCTGTAGATTCATTGATCTACTGTTGTAGTTGATGGTGACAGCATTTTTCTATCAGCTTCCCTTAGACACGTCTTTCCTATTGAATCAGCAAATTCTCTAGTTTGTAGTGGGTGTATGTGGAAATTTCCCGAGGGCGTAAGGGAGAGAAGTATTGTAGCATTAACGAGAGGAAATTGCTTGCGTGTCTTGCATGCTTGTGCAATGAATTGAATTCCAAGATTCTAACATGTATATTATTAATAAGAATCTGTGAATCAATTGAGGCAAAAGAATAAAAACCATTGTTTTTATTATGTTCGTCCTCCAATATGGAATGAGAATCACAATGAATAGGATTCAAATAATCTTTGTTTTGATTATTCCTCTAGAAACACTCAAAAAAAGAAGTAAGATAAAGAAAGTTTGAGGAGCATATATTGAGTATTTAAGATTATCTTAAAAGAGGCATGGCATATATGCATTGGGCACCCAAAAACACACACACACACACACACACAAAATCAAGAACGAATCTGATGTGGCCAAATAAAGCATAGCACATCAAAATAAAAGTTTGACTCGAGGCGTTAGCAAAAGACTGCTGTCTATTTCAAAAACCAGTACAAGTACATGAATTAATGTGGGTCAATAAATCAAAGGCAAATCTTCCTAAACATAACATGTGTGGGCATGCAACATAATTTGTATGATTTTTTTATCAGTATGTGTTTCACCCCCTCCCTATACAGATGGTTCAGGATTTCAATCTGGGAATCCTGAGACTGCTGATTTACTCATATCCCAGCAGTAGTAGCAACTGTTCAAGAAAAACAAAGTCTAAATAAATCAAACAGAACATATATTATTACGCACAAGTTTAGTCGGGAGAGAGGGAGAACATTCATTGTGTTCTCTGTGTGATTCTGCAAAGTGAGACGACCACAACAATGGCTTCTGCAATCTGACTGAGTCATGGAACATCAAAGTGTTCCGGCCCATTATTTCTTGCTTCATCGATTCCTCCAGAGGACCAAAACAATATCTGTCACACCAGTTTCTTACTCTCTCCTCTATTGATGGAATTATCAGGTTTTCAACGTTAAGGTAGCGAAGAGCCTGCAAAAGTACAAATGTTGAATACTAGCCTGCAAAGTGAAATATATTTGTAAATAAATATTAAACTTACTGATTCTATTCCATCCATAAGTTTTCTGCACATTCCTTTGCATCTGTACAAATCACTTGTTGCTATAAAGGGCATTTCAGCAAGCTTTGATCCATGAATCCTAAGACTCGAGAAATTAAATATCAAAGCTAGGCTTGCAAAGTGCAATATATCATAAATGTGCATATGCATACATGAATTTGATACCTAAGGGATGCAACAGAGATAATTTCATCTTCCTTCTCCAAAACAGCAGTGTAGAAGCCTCCAAAATGGATCCGATTGAAATTAGCTCTGCAAAACAAGTGTTTTAGCACTCGAGAAAAAAATAAATAGAAAAGATTATTTTGAAATTGGATAAGAAATAATGATTCATTTCTCAAAAATATTAAGATCACTAACCGACAATTGTAAACAACACTTGGAATCACTTTAATTCTTGTGTGCCTATCCCGGATTGGCTCAAAACACTCCTCCATCAGTCTCCTTCCAACTGCCAGTTTGGAGTGGCACATTGTTCTTAGGTATTCATCATCAATATACACACCACAGACGTCATCAATATATACGCCAGATCCATCATCCACTAGATGCAGCAGAGTCCAAGAATAACCTTCGTTCAGCTCATTTTTCTTCCCAACCAAGACTTTTGATAACTTGTCATGTACCTTCCCAAAAATTTAACGAATGACATCTCAATTTATAAACCTTGTTATTCAAAAATTCCTATAATATTGAATGGAAGTGCTAAAATTTGAATCATAGCAAGATTGACAGGTCAAGAAAGAAAAAATACCTCTTTGCAGCTTTCCAAGCAGAATGGTGCGACTGGAGTGCAATTCAGATTCAGATCAATTTCTCCACTTTCTTTGCTTCTTCGACATTCCCAATGATCTATACAACAGTTATAAGTTACATTTTCTGATTAGAGATTGTGACATTTTTTCAAGTCATATTCTCAAAGCAAATGGAAAGCTGGAAATTCGAGGATAAGAAAAAATTTACATTACATTTTTTCTCACATTGTGGACATGTTATTAAATAATCATTTTCTTGCACAGGATCTCCACAGAATTTGCACACGCAATATGGACAATACCAAGAGCCTTCAGGAACCTCCTGAAATTTATATTCGAGTTCATCAATTTTAGACATTCTTATCACATCTGTCAAACTAAAAGGAAAATAAATAAATAAATAAAAGCCGAAAAACATAACTCGAAAGATAATTTCCTTACCTCCATACCAATACATACTTGATGGTAAGTGGAGTAACATTCTTCACAACAAATCAAATTCCCTCCATCGGCACAAATCATACAAGCATCATCATACAAGTCAATGGCATTACTTTTAGCCTTGATGACGTTAAATTTATGGTATTGAGATTCGTCAGACCTATTCCAGGCTTCAATCATGCAATTAAAGAGGGATTGTTGTTTCTTTGCAAGAAATATGCTTTCATATGGTTTTTCGCAATTCCTTCCACCATGATTATGAAAGGCTGCTGCTGCGAAGATGTTATCACAACAGGGACACAATATTCCATCTCTCTTGATTATCCCCTTATTTTTCATTTGCTTGCTTATATCATCGACAGAAAATACTTCTGCATTTTCTTGAATTATATTGGTGTCTATTAGCCAAGAAAATATGGTTGCCTTCATGTTCCCTTTCTCATTCTTATCCTCTGAACTTCTTTTTCTTCCACCAACACATATCGGATTCTCATAATCGTTATCATCTATTGAACTTCTGTTACTTGTAGATGCATACCATTGCTTACTCTGGTGAATTTCAATATCGGATTTCCTCTTCCTTCTAGACGTGAAACCTCTAGTCCTTTCAGCACAACAATCTTCAACATCGGTCAAAGATGGTTTGCGTTTTGCTATTTCTGTATCATATTTTAAAGACTCTCTTATTTCATGGTTACACTTCTTGGAAGGGCATCCATGTTTCCTTTTCAGTCGAGAAGAATTACTCTGTATCTGCATGTTCTCTTTTTCTCGATCACCATGTGAAGTGACATCATATCGCTTAGACTGCCTCTGATAAAATTTCGAACCATAATCAGGGTCAGATACATTTCCTGAATTACTTGAACTTGAACAGCTGCTCTTATTCATCCATCTTTTCGATTTCCCTGCCATTTCCAATTGGCACAAGCATTGCACAAGTATTGTGGTAATTTGTTCCAGCAAAAGAAGTTGAAGGCAGAATTTAATATGAGAATAAATGACATCAGATGCCAGTTTTTATAGACAATTAATACAATTATGTGTTTAAAAAGATTTCTATTCTAATTCAGATCTTGCTGATCTTCTAAATAATTTTTCGCTGCTTATAGAAGAATTAGAAAATGGTAAACAAAGCAAAAGGAGTACAACATCTTGGTTTTTTCATTCGCGTTGAATACATTATAAATGCTATAGTTGTACTATTTTGGCACGCACACCTGTCGCACGTGGCACACGATGACTGTACTACTTTCAGAGAAAGACTGAAAATCCTACGATATAGAGAATCGTATAAATGACTGAATTTCTCGAGTTTTAATTCTTGCTGGTACCGTGATGATCATTGTTATATTATTGACCTTTGATTTCTCCAAACCGGGCTCAGTTAATCACCAAACTACACCACAATCAACCAAATCGATCCCAAACCGAACACTTCCCAACTCGAACTCGGTTGCTCCAGATTTCAACCCACAAAGGACTGGATGAAAAAGGATTACAGCCACAAGAAGAGCCACTAAGGCTAGGTAGAGAAGAAGAACAAGAGATCTCTCAAGCACAAAGCAAGAAGATGCACAAAGCAAGAAGCAAACCGGTTTTTTGTCTTAATTCTCAATGAAGGACGGCTCCAACTCTTTTTCACCACCATAATTGTAATTAGCAACTAACTTAAATAAGGTTAAGAGTAGGTTTAGGGTTTAGGCTTTTAGGTCAAAACAAACAGGGCCCAATAACAGATAGAATAAGTGGGCTAACCCTGAAAGCCATCCAAAACGTTCGGGTCGGGCCATGAGCAACACTAATACAATTAGGCTACTTCGAATGGTCCAAGTGGGTTACGTGATTCGATTGGTTCGATTGTGGTGTCAACATATCATTTCAATCATCGGCCGAGACCTATGAAATATTATCCAACTAAATATACCGATTTAACATCATAGCCCGGATTTATTGGGTATCAAAAAACCCAACAAATCTCCACCTTGATCCCAATAAATCTGCAAGTAGACAAAACACACAGTTTACACTTGCACAATCAAGGTAACCAATAAAATTGGCATCACAGACCTTACCTCGTGTCTCCACCTGAAACACATATCATATCTGTTACATATACTCACCAGGGCTAAGGTCAAGAACACCCAAGTAGAAACAGATAAGCACAGCAATCAATCAAGAGCAAATAAAACATGCGACGGAGATATCATATAGGATAACACAGAGATCTTATCACACAAGTTCACACAGAACAACAGATTAACAAGTTAATCAATGACCAACACATACGCAACAAATGCATAAATGACCTCACAAAGATCACACCACACTTATCCTATCCCATTCCGTGTTGCTCACTCACCTCGAGAACACATATCTCACCTCATCGCCCACCATGCTCACTAGACTAATCACTCAAAAAACTCATGTCTAACAGGTAAGTCTCTATAGATCCTAAGCTCTCGGGATAATCCTCTATCAACACATCACTTCTCCAACCTACGTGGATAATGGGTCTCCACCTAACAGAAATGATAAAAGTGCCTCACTTGCACTCCACCTGATCAGGGTATCTTCACAGATAAAAGATTCCAACATTTGATCACCTCTCCACCGTGATCCAAATGTCACACACCACATCCCACGGTACAACCAATGTACCCCTAGGCATCTATACTCCACCTTACCATAAGACACACAACACACTGCAAATGCATCACCAAAAAACCCATAATTCATGCAAACAATTACACACACAGTAATAAGATCACTTAAAACATGCCAATGCACATATCAAACAATTTGAAAATGTAACATATAACCACGCAACAGAATTAAGTAATCACACACATGCAGAAAAGGATTACACACGGATGCACATGCAGCAACTAGGATTACACTCAGTAAACCTCACTAGGGTCATCAATCGACCCTATAGCCAGATTCGCATCTCCTCTCATCTTACCATTCTGCCTATCCTTCCTTTTGGGATAGTCCCTAATGAAGTGTCCAGACTTACCACAACTGTAACACCGTCTACAACCAGACTTGTCCCACTTCTTGCTCTTCTTCTTACCATCATCATCACTCGAGTCGCTACTCGAATCACCACTGTTTTGATTTCTACCCAAACTCATTTGCTTAAATTTCATTCTACTCCTCATCATATGCAACTCACCGCTTTTCTTATCATGTTTTTCAGCTCTCATCTCCATCTCCTTACTTCTAAGGGAATCAATGACAATTTCAGGCGTCAAGGTGTCTCTACCATACTTAATAGAATTTTTGACTTCACGATAAGTATCAGGTATAGCATTTAGCAAAATGATAGCTTTGTAAGTTTCAGACACCGACTCACCAGAGTTAACAATATCTTGAACAAGTTTGTTAAATACATCCAAATTGTCATCCAAATCTTTTGAAGGATCCATTTTGAAACTGAAAAATCTTTCAAGCAAGTACAATTTATTAGGAGTAGATTTGAGCAAATATAGATCCTCTAACTTTTTCCAAAGTTCTTTTGTAGAATCAAGTTTTCCAACTTTTCTCAAAACAGTGTCAGACAAGTGCAAAATAATTGAAGTGTAAGCAAGCTCATCAGCCTCTTCCTTTTGTTCTTTTGAAAAATCAGCGGGAAAACTCCCATCAATAGCTTTTGAAACCTTTTGTTGAACCAAAATACCTCTCATTTTCTGTTGCCAAATAGAAAAATCACATTTTCCATTAAAAATTCCCAAATCAAATTTGTGCGTTGTCATTTTCAAATAAGAAACACAAAGTCACAATTGAGCCACACAAAGCAGAACTAGATGTTTTAGGGAATAGTCAATGCAACCAAAGAGATATCAACAAAAAATCGTTTAACACACAAAACGATAGTATGCTGTAGTTAATCAAAAGAGCAAACTTCAATCACGTAACAGCTACGAACAATTAATTCCTAATTTCTAGCACAAGCAATGGTTACCCCTTCACGGTAACCCCAATCCTATTGTCACCCCACACGATGACGCGCTAGTGCTGAAATTTAACGGGATAAACCAATTTACCAGAGCGGACTTATCTGAGTCCGTAAGTTTCGAGGAATACAATTTAACACTTTAGGGCCACCACTATTCGCCCTAAAGTTTACAGCAACCGATAGAATGCCAAGTTGAATCCCGAACGAACAAAGGGCGAAATCGTCCAACTTTCTCTGTGAAACCTGAAACACTAAACCAAAAATATCAATACGTTCACAAAATCAAGTAGAACAAATGCCTGAAGAAACCGTCGCCTGAATCTCCCCCACGCGCCCTCGCCGGAGTGCCCACGCGCCGCCGCCGTCGCCGGCCGTCAACCCCACGCGCCGGAAGCCCAGAAGCTCCTCGACCTGCACGTTCCACCAGTGGTCTTGGATTTTTCAAAAGGTCACTAGTTTGGCCGAAAAATGGGTTTTCAGGTCCGGTTTTTGTGCAAAAACGGGACAGATTTTTTCTTCTGGTTTTTGCTCGATTTCTGGACTGATTATGGCCGAAAAATCACCACCTAAAGCTCTGATACCATATGTTATATTATTGACCTTTGATTTCACCAAATCGGGCTCAGTTAATCACCAAACTACACCACAATCAACCAAATTGATCCCAAACCGAACACTTCCCAACTCGAACTCGGTTGCTCCAGATTTCAGCCCACAAAGGACTGGATGAAAAAGATTACAGCCACAAGAAGAGCCACTAAGGCTAGGTAGAGAAGAAGAACAAGAGATCTCTCAAGCACAAAGCAAGAAGATGCACAAAGCAAGAAGCAAACCGGTTTTTTGTCTTAATTCTCAATGAAGGACGGCTCCAACTCTTTTTCACCACCATAATTGTAATTAGCAACTAACTTAAATAAGGTTAAGAGTAGGTTTAGGGTTTAGGCTTTTAGGTCAAAACAAACAGGGCCCAATAACAGATAGAATAAGTGGGCTAACCCTGAAAGCCATCCAAAACGTTCGGGTCGGGCCATGAGCAACACTAATACAATTAGGCTACTTCGAATGGTCCAAGTGGGTTACGTGATTCGATTGGTTCGATTGTGGTGTCAACATATCATTTCAATCATCGGCCGAGACCTATGAAATATTATCCAACTAAATATACCGATTTAACATCATAGCCCGGATTTATTGGGTATCAAAAAACCCAACAAATCTGTTGGGTTTATGGACACCACATATCTTCACATTGGTATGATATTGTCCACTTTGGGCCTAAGCCCTCATAGATTTGTTTTTGGGCTTTACCCCAAAAGGCCTCATACCAATGGAGATATTGTCATACACTTATAAACCCATCATATTTTCCATGTCTAGCCGATGTGGGACTTCTTTTTGCTCCCAACAATCCTCCATTCAAACGAAGGACCACATCATTGTGGCCTCCCCTCAAACGATAATCCATCCGCCAATCATCTCGTACCGCCGTTATTGCCGTCACGCTCGACCAAACGGGACCCACCGCCTGACCACCACATTTTTTATGTCAGGAAGACTTTCGACACAAGGCACCTCAAATGCGGATGATTTTTAGTCAGATCGTGAGGCTAATTAGGAGATCTCCACCACGCTTTCCACCGCGTTCCTCCGGCTAAATTTTGGGCCCTGACTCTGATACCACTTGTTGGGTTTATAGACACCACATATCTCCACATTGGTATGATATTGTCCACTTTGGGCCTAAGCCCTCATGGATTTGTTTTTGGGCTTTGCCCCAAAAGGCCTCATACCAATGGAGATATTGTCCTACACTTATAAACCCATCATATTTTCCATGTCTAGCCGATGTAGGACTTCTTTTTGCTCCCAACAATCATTAAAAAATTCAAAAATGGTTTTGATGAGGCCGAAGTTGACACTGCTGATTAGGTGCACCCTGACTGGAGCCTAGGCTAGTCCCAGGATTTACATGGCCTGACTTCAAAGACAGACCTCGAAACTCCTTGTTCAAAATATTAAGACTTAAATGCCTCGTGAGCACATAATTCCGTCTTTCATGATTATTCCCTTATTTTTCATTCACTTTCTTATTGCCTCCACAGGAAAATAATCGTGTTTTTATTAAAATTGGTGTCTATTAGGCTTGAAAATATAGTTGCTTTAGTTTCTCTTTCTCCTTCTTGTTCTTTGAACATTCATCTGTGCAAAACACACCACAACCTCTTAAAAACTTTGTTACTTGTTAGATGCAGACCATTGTTTATTCTGGTGCATTTCAATCTCCGATTTCCTCTTCATTCTAGAAAGAAATTCTTGCCCTTTCACCACGAGACTCCTCAGTGTCTGACGTTTCATGTTTAAAAAATAATCTAATTACCCTCCATTTGTGTGTTCCATAAATTGTTTAGACATCCTCTAAGACCATCTCAAACATAATGTTGGGATTTTTGGACTTTCCCTCAGCTCCAAGATCAATCCAGAATTGCAAAGGTTACCGAGAAGAAAAGTTGCACCAGTAGAAGAAGAAGAAATACATAACTGCAAGAAGAAAACCAGCAGAAAACGTAGCAGAGACAGGAATAAACCAGCAGGAAATGAAGCAGCAGAGAAACATAGGCATAATTGGTAACAGGAAATTCTTCTTCCTCAATCTTTATCGACAAAAGATTACATTCAAATTATATGAATCAGTAGAAAGAATTTCCAGATTAATTTCAATCTAATCTACACTTTCTACTACAAAATTCTCTCAATCCAGAGAATTTCTCCTATCTAAGGCTCCTATTTATAAACCTAAACGGAGCATCTAATCAGTTAAAACTAACCAACTAACATAGACCCCATTTAGCTTGAGATTCCAACTGAAAAACAGCAATTGAGGTTCCTCCTTCAACTGATTTTTATTCCAACAACTTTTGTGCAAGCTAAGGTTGTCCAAGACTTCTTCATGGATTAATTTTCCTTACACATAATGAACAGGCTGCAGGCAGTTGCTTTTTTCGAACTGCTTGAGCTACAACATTCACTTTCCTGACAATGTTAGATTGGCACAAGCGTCGTTCAAAATTCGAATAATTTTTTAATTCATTCTAGTCAAAGAAATTTTAGATAGAATTCAAGATGAAAGATAATGAGATCAAACACAAGTTTTTGAAGACAATTATTACAATATTTGTTTCATAGAAAATTGGGGAGAAAAAGATTGCAGTTCATTGGTTTTTAACTAATTTGACTTCTGCTTATCTTCTATTGAGTTCCTGTATTGAAGATGTAAAAATCAGAATATTGTAACTTTGTCAGATTACTTCAAACTCAGCTCCTTCAAGATAATTCGATATGCTTCTTATTTCTTATTTTATATTTTGTATATTGTATCTTTCCTTTCTGTTAAGTAGTTAGTTAGAAGGTTAGAGGTTAGTTATTTTTGGCGCCTCTTTCCTCTTTGCCTATTTATACGGTTGCTGTAAGCATTTCTGAGGCAAGTAGAATTATTTCAATTCTCTTCTTCTATCTTTCTCTGATCTTCAATATGGTATCAGAGCTTCCGCTTCATTAGTCATTTTTTTTTCAGACAATTCATTGATTAATTCCATCTCGACATGGAGTCTGATAATCAATCAGAAACAAGGCAGGTTGTAAAATCTAATGTTGATGACCCTGCTAGTCCTTTCTTCCTCCATCATTCAGATAGCCCCGGTCTGATTCTAGTATCTCAACAACTCATTGGAGATAACTACGCCTCCTGGAGTCGTGCAATGATCATTGCACTATCAGTGAAGAATAAATTGGGTTTTGTTGATGGTTCAATATCCAAACCTGAAGGTAGTGAACCAAATCTGATGAACTCATGGATTAGAAATAACAATATAGTTATTTCCTGGATCCTGAACTCTATTTCGAAAGAGATATCAGCTAGTGTGATCTATGCCACTTCCGCACATGAAATATGGAATGACCTGAAAGATAGGTTCCAGCAGAAAAATGGACCTCGCATTTTTCAATTGAGGAAGGAATTAATGAATTTGTGTCAAGATCATGACACAGTAAGTGTGTATTTCACTAAGCTCAAGACGATCTGGGAAGAATTGAGTAACTATCGCCCCAACTGCAGCTGTGGGAAGTGCAATTGTGATGGCGTGAAGGAGTTAAATAAGCATTATCAAACGGAATATATAATGTCCTTTCTCATGGGGTTAAATGACTCTTTTTCACAGGTTAGGGGACAAATCCTACTTTCTGATTCATTACCTCCAATTAATAAGATCTTTGCACTGATAACTCAGGAGGAAAATCAAAGGAAGATAGCACATGTTGATGCTGGTGATGGTTCGAGTAATGCTGTTGCCTTTGCCATTAAGGCTGGTAATAGCAGATCCATTGGTTCTTCCAATTATGGCAATAATATAAGGTATGGAGCTGCCAAAAATTTTAAAAGGGACAAAGCTTATTGTTCATTCTGCAAAATTCATGGGCACTCGATTGATAAGTGCTACAAAATCCATGGATATCCTTCTGGATTTAAAACGAGGCTAAGAGATGCACCTGGACCAAACAATGTGAATCAAATATCTGTTTCTGCCGCAATTCTACCGATGGTCAGAAGGATGATAAGAAAGAACGGTCAGGAGTTGGAAGTTTTGTCCAAAACTTGAATCCCAATCAATATCAGCAGTTAATGGCGATGCTATCTAGTCACTTAGCAGCGGATACCAACATCAATTCCACTGACACATATGACAATAATCCTGACTCTTTTGCTGCAGGTAAATGCTATTCCATATCAGTAGAACCTAATCTATCGTTCAATGATGTTTGGATAATTGACTCAGGAGCTACTAAACACATTTGTTCTACTGCGGCAGCTTTCACATCAATGAGAATCATTGAAAATTCAAATGTCACTTTACCGAATCACACACAGATATCAGTTAAGATGTGTGGTGATGTTAAACTGAGTTCAAACATTATACTACGTGATGTTTTATTCGTGCCTCAGTTCAAATTCAACTTGATCTCTGTTAGTGCTTTGACGCTTGAATCACATCTCACTGTTAGCTTCTTTGATGACCATTTCCTTATTCAGGAATTCAGAACCCGGAAGATGATTGGCAGAGGTGAACGTGTACAAGACTTATATGTTCTTGACATTGAGACTTTAAATTCTGTTTCAAATGCATATGTAAATCAAGTATCTGTGCATGTTTGGCACAATAGGTTGGGTCACCTGTCTATCAAAAGATTGGATTGGTTAAAGGATCATTTACTTTGTGATGTTACAAAACTTAATAAAATTCTTCCATGTTATATTTGTCCACTTGCTAAACAAATGAGGTTACCTTTTATTTCGAATAATCATGTTTCTGATCTTCCTTTTGACCTTATTCATGTTGACATTTGGGGGCCATACCATGTTGTTTCACACTCAGGTTACAGATTCTTTTTAACCTTAGTTGATGACTCTACTAGATTCACATGGATCTATATGTTGAAATGCAAATCAGATGCAAGCATCATCATTCCAAAGTTCTTTAGTATGGTGGCAACACAGTTTAATGCCAAAATTAAGGTCTTAAGATTAGACAATGCCCCTGAGTTGGCAATCACAGAATTTTTGGCAGAAAAAGGCACTTTGCATCAATTTAGCTGTGTTGAGAGGCCACAGCAAAATGCTGTAGTGGAGCGAAAACATCAGCATCTTTTGAACGTGGCTAGAGCTTTATACTTTCAATCAAGGGTTCCAATCAAGTTCTGGGCTGAATGTGTGTTAACAACCACTTTCCTCATAAATAGAACTCCATCTCCTCTTTTAAAACATAGAACTCCTTATGAATCATTGTACAACAGACCTGCAGACTATTCTTCACTTAGAGTCTTTGGCTGTTTGGCATTCGCTTCCACCTTATCTGCCCACAGAAACAAGTTCCAGCCCAGAGCTAAACTATATGTTTTTCTAGGATATCCACTTGGAGTTAAAGGTTATAAACTCTATGATATAGCCTCCAAACGAATTTTTCTCTCACGAGATGTTATATTCCATGAGAATATATTCCCCTTTCATACCATCAATGGCCCTAAACATCTTGTCGATCCATTTCCTGATCTTGTGTTACCAAATCCATCTTTATCCAATTCACAGCCTTCTCATGATCAAGTCAATTTAGAATCCATTGATCATACTCTCAGACTTAGTCCACCTGTTAATAATCATGACTCCTCTACTAGTCATCATGATCATCTCAGAAACCATGATCCTCATCCTGCTGGTGAACTTTCTAACATTGAGTCAGCTGTTGAAGCCATTTCAACCAATAATGTTAGAAAATCACAGAGAGTTATTCATGCTCCAAAATACCTCCAAGATTATCATTGCAATATAATCTCCCAAAATCCACAAAAGATCCCTCATTCACCTCATAATATTGCCAACTTCATTTCATATCAGAACCTATCACCTAGCCACAAGCACTTGGTATTAAACATTTCATGTAATTTTGAACCAAATTTTTATCGTCAAACTGTCAAATATCCTGAGTGGCTAGATGCCATGAAACTAGAACTTGATGCAATGGAACAGAACAACACATGGTCTGTTGTCCCTCTACCTTCTGGCAAGCAATCTGTGGGGTGCAGATGGATATACAAGATAAAATTTAAGTCAGATGGCACAGTTGACAGACATAAAGCTCGCCTAGTAGCAAAGGGGTACACTCAACATGAGGGTCTAGATTATTTTGATACTTTTTCTCCGGTGGCAAAGATTGTCACTGTCAAAGTTCTTCTTGCTCTTGCAGCCTACCATAATTGGAATCTAGTTCAGCTAGATGTGAACAATGCTTTCCTAAACGGTGATTTGTTTGAGGAGATATACATGGACCTTCCTCCTGGATATAGTGTTCAACAAAATGTGCAGAAGCCTGGGAAGTTAGTATGTAAGCTACATAAATCCATATATAGGCTTAAACAAGCTAGCAGACAATGGAATTCAAAATTTTCACAGGCACTTGTCAAATATGGGTTTATCCAGTCGAAGGCCCACTATTCCTTATTCACAAAAGGATCAGGTGATGAATTTGTGGCGCTACTAGTGTATGTGGATGACATTGTCATCACTGGCCCAAACTCTCAGGTTATAAACTCTCTAAAGTCTTTTCTGCATTCACATTTTAAGCTAAAGGACTTAGGGTGCTTAAAATATTTTTTGGGGATTGAAATTGCTCGTTCAAAGTCAGGGATAGTGATTTCCCATAGGCATTACACACTGAAGTTACTAGAAGATGCTGGCTACTTGGATTGCAAAACGGTTAGCACCCCTATGGATCCTAAAACATTTCTTAGCATACATGAAGGAGATTTTTTGTCTGATGCAACATCCTACAGAAGGTTGGTTGGGAAGCTGATTTATTTGACTATATCCAGACCTAACATCACTTATGCTGTACACAAGCTGAGTTAATTTCTGTCTCAGCCTCGCTTACCACATTTAAAAGCAGTGCACCACCTTTTGCGTTATTTGAAGAACAGCCCTGGTCAGGGGCTATTTTTTCCAACATTGTCATCTTCTCCCATCAAGTTAAAGGCCTTCTCTGATGCTGATTGGGGCTCGTGTGTTGACACTAGGAAGTCCACAACAGGTTTCTGCATTTTTCTTGGAGATGCACTGGTTTCTTGGAAGGCCAAAAGACAAACAACAGTGTCTCGTTCATCTGCTGAAGCAGAATATAGAGCACTTGCTGCTACCATTAGTGAACTTATATGGATATCTCAGTTGTTGAAAGACTTTCAATCATGTGCAAACTCTCCAGCTGTGTTATTTTGTGACAATCAGGCTGCCATTCAGATTGCCAACAATCCCATCTTCCATGAGAGGACTAAACATATAGAAATAGACTGCCACTTCATTCGAGACAAAATTGCAACAAAAACTGTCAAGCTCCTTCTAGTTAGATCAAGACATCAGCTTGCTGATATTTTCACCAAGCCTCTTCAAGCTCCATCCCTCATATCTTTATTGTCCAAGATGTCTGTGAAAGACATTCACAGTACATCTTGAGGGGGGAATGTCAGTTACTTCAAACTCAGCTCCTTCAAGATAATTCGAGATGCTTTTTATTTCTCATTTTATATTTTGTATATTGTATCTTTCCTTTCTGTTAAGTAGTTAGTTAGAAGGTTAGAGGTTAGTTATTTTTGGCACCTCTTTCCTCTTTGCCTATTTATACGGTTGCTGTAAGCATTTCTGAGGCAAGTAGAATTATTTCAATTCTCTTCTTCTATCTTTCTCTGATCTTCAATAAGTATTTCCCCGTGTGAGATGCTCGCCTGCTCACATGGGTTAGCTCGCGAAGAAAAAAGAATTTTAAATTTCAATGAAATTTAAAATAATAACATAATATGGTGGGTGAGCGGCTTGGCTCACTCCAATGCGAGCTGGTGTGACAAGCCAGCCACAAAATTTTGAAACGAGTTGGCTCGTCCCAAAGCAAGCACGAATCAACTCGTGCGGTGGGTCGAGCTGAGTCCAAATGTCGACAAGTCAAGTCGGGGCTAAATGCTAATAG
Source organism: Fraxinus excelsior (assembly GCA_019097785.1). NCBI lineage: Eukaryota > Viridiplantae > Streptophyta > Magnoliopsida > Lamiales > Oleaceae > Fraxinus > Fraxinus excelsior. Next base: position 1,756,817 of record CM032625.1, on the reverse strand, counting down.
TGAGCTGCCAATGCCATGGCCAATTTTCCAAAATAAAATAAAATAAATAAATAAATAATATATATATATATATATATATATATATATATATATATATATATATATATATATAAAGAAGACTTGGGTTTGAAGCTTAAAATCAAGGAAAGCTTATAGATCAAGAAAGCGAGATTGAAAGTTCGTAGCAGTTCGGTTCGTGTTGTAGAAATATAATTAATCAAGCTTCAAGGGTAAAGCCGTGGTGTCTCTTTTGTGTGATTAATTCGAATTAATTGAAATGTGAATCTAGTTAATTAGTAGATATTGGGACCAAATTTCTTAAATAATTTTTTTGAATTATATGTATTCTTGAAATTAATTTTCAACAACAATAACTTTATTGTATTATCAATACAATTATGTTTTGGGATAATTGCAGCAAGGTCCCAGTTTTTCCTTTTTTTTTTTTGCAAACTTTACTCAAACCCTTCATTTGTATTATCCATAGTCCGAAACCTTTACAATAGTTGCAGTACAAGGACAAAATGATGAAAACCGTCAATTCAACCATTAGTTGACCAAGTAAAAGATGGATATTTTCATCACTTTATCTTTTCCACTTTCTCCTTAAAATCATTATTTATTTCCTTTCATTTCCCGCCATAATAATAACTTCATCTATCCTGTTAACTCTTAGAATTAGCTTGAACATGGAGATGACCATCCGTAGATATGGTAGCTTGGTGCAGATGAGAGCCTCATGAACGAACTTGAACCAAGGGAAACGATTTCCCACATGCCCAAGTAGTCTAGGTATTGGTGGAAGTACCTTCTTTGTGTGGTGTGACCCTCCAATGTGCAAAGATTGAAAGAGCTAATTCTTGGATTTCTACTAGCGAAGAAAGAGATGGAAACTGAAATCAACACCCTCCGTTCAATAAGACCTAGTGTGTGGAAAACTTGGATCTTCAATTTTTTTTGTGGAGTTATTTTAAAATGGATCTGTAGATAGATATGTAGAAAAAGTAAATTCTAAATACAGGTGGAAAACGAGTCAAGCCGGCTCTTTAGGTAGGCTCGACTCATTTTTGGCGAGCCACGAGTCGGCTCGTAGCTCGCCGAAGTTTTTTTTTAAAATAATTCCCTCTAGGCTTATCTTACTTTAAAAAAAAAAATTTGGGCGAACCGACGAACCGAGCCGAAGCTCGGCTCTCCTTGGGTGAGCTCGGGCACGAGCCGAGCTCGCCCAAGGCCAACGAGCCGAGCACCCGCGCGGCTCGTTGGGTAGGTCCTAAACCTTTTGTGTATATTTTTAGAGAGTTTAGTATCCGACCTGAACTTGCGTATGTATTTCTTTGTGGCTTTGCCAGGTAACCAGCACACACTCTTAGATTTTGCCAAAGCATGGTGCATGTATGTTCATCTTTGAATGTGTTAATTTTAAAACTTGGCTAACACACTCTTAGATTTTGCCAAAGCATGGTGCATGTATGTTCATCTTTGAATGTGTTAATTTTAAAACTTGGCTAGTTGTTGATAAGCATACAACTCCCATGGACAGTTACTCTCACCATCCTTCCATTTTTAACATATCTAACTTTCATGACATTCTTTACCAATAATTTACTATTGCACTTCTCAGTGTCGAGATGTTATCAAACTTCAAACCTATAAAAAAGAGGAAAAAATTAGAAGTCTTATTAAATTCCAAATATTAGAGAGAAATCGTTAGGAAGATAAATTGCATTACCAATTTTAAATATAGGATCATCCATGTTGCTAGATGGATTAAACTAAGCCCCTGTTTGACATCAATTCTCATCTCATTCTCATTTTTATTTTTTTCTCTTTCTTCATTTCAATCACATATTCTCCCAATCAAACAATATTACACACAAATTTAAAACTTTTCATAACTTTTCCACCACATATTCTCCCATCAATCACTATTCCAAAAAAATTTCGCTCCAAGAAATGGGTGTCAAACACCCTCTAAGTCTCAAACTTAGATGTAGAAGAGGAACCTTCTTCTCCAGTCTCACTTGGCATGCTTCTAAGATCAACTAATTCATCATAATCTGTATAACATGTTCTTCATTGACTGCTTGATCCTCTTCTTCTTCTTTTTTATGGCTCGGGTATCCAAACTTCGCTCGACTAATCTTGAGGAGTGACGGTCTATTACACCTCATCCATTTATAGTCAAAGTCAAATAAGAATTAAATTAAATAAATGATTTTTACAAGGTCTAATTGGTAATTACTAATACTTGAAGGGCTAGAAATAATATATAAAGAAATCTAGGAAGCTAGTTTACATTATTGGAAATGAAAGGACTAAATAGGATATGGTAAGAAGATTGGAGATTCGACCTTGCAATTTCCCTATAGTTATCCATTTAACCGTTGACTTTATCTATCCAAATTGCCCATTTCTTTGGAGGGAAGCAAGAAACAGAGACCGAACCAAAGATGAAAAAAAAAGGGAAATGAAAGAGAAAAAAGAGGAAGAAAAAGAAAAAGAAAAAGGATTTGAGGTTGAATTTTAGTATTTTTAATCAATTTTCGTGCAAAATTAATGCACAAGTGCTATTTTTAAAATTCTGCCAAGAAAGTGACTTTTTGTTAAAGGTTTAGGAGACAGTTTTTTTTTTACATAAAGAAACAAGTGCCATTTCAATATTCTCGAATTTTAGTGATGCTTTTTTCAAACCTTTGTTTTTTCAGCTTTTACAAGTTGAATGAAATTAAATGATAAATATGGAAGTTTAGGTATGTGATTAAATTATGTATGGGGGTTGTGTATAAGGTAAGTAAGTAATTAATTTGATATATGTGGTGATTGGTGGGTAAATTGTTAAAGAGAAGTGAAATGGTTATCTTATTATTATTATTATTATTATTATTATTATTAAAACTGTGAATTGAGTTTTGACCCGAATAAATTTATTATTATATCATGAGGTAGAGAAGAGATCGAGATAGTCTACCAACCAAACTAATCGCCCCGTAAATAGCTTGTGAGTGGAAAAACTTAAATATCATGCAAGTATTGATAAATGAATTATATTATTATGTGGAATTCAAAAGTTGTGTATGGATTGTTTGCGAATTGGAATGTGAGACATATATGATATTGAGATCGATCACAAAAGTACCCATGATTATATATTTATTCTAGTTCACAGAGTGGTCTTGGTCGTGCTCTATACTACACTGAGGGGTCTTGACTGTGAAGGAAGGGGTCTGACCGTGTACATATAGTTCACTGAGGGGCCTTGGCCTTGTTCTAACATTGATTATGAGAGGTCTTTGAGACTCACTTTCGTTCATGGAGGGGCCTAAGGGTCGTGGTGAAAGTATTTAGCCCGAGGGGTGGGTTATAGATTTCAGTCAGAGAGTATATTTTTGATTGATTACATGTGATGGGACGAGACGATGATATGGATTTGAGTTGATGATTATATCATGACTATTAGATGATATTTTTCAGTGTTATGAGATGTCTCACTTTTTTTTTATTATTATTATATACTGTTATACCGTGGACTGTTAAATTATGTAAACTTGTTGTTGATAAAAATGTGTAAAATCAAAAGGTATAATTATTTTTAAACTTCTCCATTCACCGAGTGAGCTATCAACTCATATATTTTCCCACTATTTCATTATCAGGTAGCAGTTGAGTTTTTAAGCATCTTGTAGAGTTGAGCCTTGATTTTGGAGTCAAAGCCACCGATGAAGTTAGCTAGTATGACTCATTTTCTAGAGCATATAGTCAGTATTTTGGGACACATGTTCATTTTTAGATGTCATTCCACATCACTTGTAGATATTTAGATGGGCTCACTATGTATTTTGCATCCATATGTACCGTTGATGTTATTTTCATAGCAAAAGTTTGAGAATTCGGCTTATCTCTATACCTTGTTATACTTCTGTGGTTAATGAAGTGAATTATGAGATAGTATTGATATGATATTATTGTTAGGAGTTGTATAAAATTATTTACAGGTTAATTAGTCCAAGTTACAGGGGAGATAATGCTGAAATTTTTATTAAAATTATTTATAAGCTTCACATTGTAGTGGCCTTGATGTTGGGTCCAACTTTTAGTTGGTATCTATCATCGACGCACGTCACACTCCCGGTCTACTAGCTTTATCAGGAGTAGGGCGTGTTACAGTCATCCCATTTGGTTCGCCACCCGAGTAAATCGGATGTGGTCAGAGCTTCTAATAACTTGGACCGGACATTCGAGAAGCGATCTCCTCCCTAAAGACCCCCATTTACGACTTATAGACGGGACCCCCGAAGGGATGACAAGTGCACCATGACTTTGTCCCATGGGACATGTCTTCCAATATAAATGTTATCTTCCAGCTACTAAGGGAATTAAAACATCTTGTACTCTGTAAAGAACCCTCATGCCTTACCATTACTCCATGCTCATAGAGACAAATGCTTGATCCTCTTGTTCATTGGTTACATTGTCCACTCCAAGATCAAGGCCCTCACTTAACCTGAAGTTTGTGTTCTCATCATGGTCATCCATGGGTACATCTTCTTCCTACTCATATGCTGAATAACTAAAATCCATTAATAGACCCTCATCATAATCATTGTCATGATGTTTTACATCCGTGTTTCCCACTACAGTGTCTGGATCATTTCCCTCAGTAAGTGGTTTAGTTGGCATCTAAACTTCTATTTCAACAAAGGCACCGTCTCCACATGCACTTTTGTTTTAGCTCTATATGCACCAGCATCCACTTGCATTTCTGATTCATCGACGATAAGTGTATTTTATACACTTATTCGGGACCTAAAATAACAATATTTGATACGTCTTTTGACAAAAATATATTCTTAATTGTTGTATTTTATGTTTAATAGGTAAAACTCTTTGAATGGAAAATGAATTGAAGAAATAAGCGAAAAATGGTGAAAATGGCAAAATTCAAAGTCAGAGGACCAAATTAAAAATACTCAATAGTTTATTCGGACTAAAAGATGATAATTGAAATATTTTTATGAGATAATTGGATGGAATTAGAACTCAAAAAGGAATGGAATATGATCAAAATCAATTTTCAATCGCACAAGTTATATTCCAGATTTCTAGTCGAAAATTGAAACCAAATTTTGTCATAGTAGACGTCCGAATTGGAAAAATCATATTTCTATCAAAGTTATAGCCATTTGAGTTATCTTTATAACAAACTTTGAATTATATCAATCGGATATCAGAAGAGAAAGTTATGTCCACAATATTGACTATTGTACAGAGACAAAAAATCCGCGCGTAAAGACAACTTTCCTTATTCGATTATAACTCTTTTGGAAACAAATTTGGACGTGATTTTCAACCAATTCTCAACTCCTACAAATAGAGAACAATAGAATACATAGGAAGAGTTCTCATGTACATATTATACTCCAATATTCATCAATTAATATCATCAAAGGAGGAGAATTCATAATTCTTGTGAGAGAATTGAAATGAATTTGCAAAAATCCAATTAAGTGAAAATTCAAATTTGATTTTTGGATAAAGAAGAGAAGACGCAAGTGGAGATTCATCAAGAAACTATTGAAGAGATTCAAGATTTTAAGATTCATCTTCATCTTCTTAATTTATCAAAATCGAGTTATATCTTATCACTTATATATGATTTCTTGTAATTTCAATATATTAGGCTAAATTTATACTTTGATAGGATGAGACGAACCATTGTTATGATATTTTCAGTTCTTAATTAATTATTTTGACTTTAATTTGATTTGATTTGTGGATGTTTATTATCGTTTTTATTGTTCTTTTCAATTACTTGATCATCAATTGAATTGTTAGTGAATTTTATTGTTATCGAGAGAGACAATAGAGTTTAAGCACATTATAATAAATATTGTAAGATTCGATAGATGATATAGATATATCTCTATACTTTATATGGTTTCAATAGATGTTCTAGTACTTGTTAATGCATTTATCATGTTTGCATATTTCATCGAGAGATAGAATGGTCACATGAGGGGAATATATTTGATCGCTATCGAGAGAGACTTTTAATTAAATTAGGAACATTGACGTTGAATGATTTCAAATTTGTCAATTTAATTGTTACACTGAAAATGAAATAATAATGGGGATTCGATATCTTAGCAATGTATCTCACGATTTGAATAACACATTTACTTATTTTCTTTAGTTTGATTGATAATTTAGGTATTAGTATAGAACAAATCACAAAATTTATTTGCTATTCGATTAAAGTTGCAATTAATTTTAACTGGATCAAATATGTAGTCCTTGTGGGTTCAATACTCTATTCATCACTTTATTACTTGTTCACGATCTCATTCGCTTGCGGGAAATCAAACGATCAAGCACCATCATCAAACTGATGTTTTCTTTCATCAGCAGGGACGCCATCATCCACCTGATCTATTTCATCAGCAGGGGCACCATCATCCACTTGCACTTATTTTTCATCAACATGGGTACTAGTATCCACCTGTACTTCTATTTCATCAGCAATGAGGAACACTAGCATCCACTTGCAATTCTATTTCATCAGCAGGAGCAATATCATCCACCTGCACTTCTACTGCATCAACAGGTATTTCAGCCTCCACCTGCACTACTGTTTCCTCTACAAGTATTCTGATTCTGCCTCAACACTAGGCTATGGGGCTCTATTTCCTTTGCATATGGTTGTGATTCAAGCTCTATTTTCCCTACAGCATTTGATTGTTGTTCTACAACACCATCCTCATCAACAACAGTCTTCCCAAAATTTTCATCTAGTTCCATTTCATCATATACACTTTGTTGGAATTTAATTAACATGCACAATGAAAAATAAAATAATTTCAATTCATATCAAGGATTTGCTTTGTATTTAGATAGAAACTGAGATAGAAAATTATACATTTCGTAAATTATACAAACTCCTTTACTGATTTTAGAAGATAAACAATCACGATCTGCAATCCACATTGTCCAATTGTCAAGCCTCCAATGCAAATTCACACATGAAACAAGAATGAGAGAATTATGATTTTTCTTTTCTTGTGCTAACAAGATAATAAATTGTCTCCTGTTCTATTTCTTTTGAAACCCAAATAGCTTATTAATATAAGTCTAAGTGGACTTGTCTAATATCTTAAATTTAATTCGGTCTAATATTTAATTAAGGGAAAAATTCATAAGTAAGATTTTAACTATCACTCATTTCAAAACCAAGATAAAATGTTTAACATTTCAAAAATTAGATATTTATTAAATAAATAATTAAAAATATTTTTTTATTAATTAAATATATTAAAGTCACAATTCCATATAATTTGGTCACAAATTCTCGAATCAATTGATTATAATTTTTTCTCGATTACAAGTCAAAATTATAGGTCACAAATTACTTCTCGATCAAAGATAAAAAATTTTATAAGTCACAATTTATTTCTCTATCACAAAAAAAAAAAAAAAATTATAGACCACAATTTATTCATCAATCACAAATTCAAAGTATTTATAAGTTACAATTCATTTATCGATCGCAAATTATAAATTTTATAAGTTACAACTTATTTCAGAGTCACAAATTGTCAAATTAATTGGTCATAAGTTATTTCTCAATCACATCTTAGTATATTGTTAGTCACATCATCACATTTTTTAGGTCACATATTATATATTGGTCACAAATGACCCATTTTTTTTTGTTACAATCAACCAATTTATTGGTCACAAACACTATTGGTCCCACTCAACTGTCGCCGCCAACAACACCACGATGCCACCGCCACCACCACCGCCTATACCACAACTATTTGCATGCTAGATCCACTACCACACCCGTGCCAAAGTCCACCTGCCTTCGCCAACACCAACGCCACCACCACATGAACCCCTACCAACACCATGACGCCACTGCCACCACCTATACCACAATAATTTGCGATCATTACCTCACCACTGCCAATAACGCCAATCTACTACCACACTAGCACCAAAGTCTAATTGCCTCCGTCAACACCACCACTACATGAATTGCCGCCTCCAGTGCCATCATCACCGTCAATACCTCACTATTTACCGCCAGCACCGCCTCACCCTAAAACCACCAACATGAAAACCACTACCACCCATCCAACAATTACCAAAAAAAAAAAAAAAAACCACCAATGCAATTTGCGTCGCTGCAACCACGATTTATGCTATCACCTTCGTGATCTATGCCGCTACAGCCACGATCTGCAAAGCCTCTGGTGGCGCTTACAGTGAAGGAAAGTCTTTTCCCAAGGTCACAACAAATATGGTAGAGCGACGCTTTCCGACAGTAGATGTTGACGGAAAGTGTATAGAGTAGGAAGAGGAAGATGAGAGATAGTGTAAGATATGGAGAGAGATGAATGAAGATAAATTTAGGGTTTGAGGGTGAGCTGGATGGGGTATCTTAATTAATTTAATTTTATAATATTATTATTAATATATAAATTTTTAATTATATCTGATTGTTGAAAATAAAAACGTGTATCTCTTAATTATGAATTGAGATCTTCAAAACACTTAGTCCTTATAATTCCCACTTTAGTTAATCAAATTAATTAAATTTGGTCAATGAATCAGGCCTATTAACAAGCAACCAATTAATTAATTGTACAATACTTGTTAATTAATTAATTGTTGAATTTCATTCTTCTGGTTCTCCTTTTATGTGTGACCCATTATGTTCCGATCACGATATCTAACGATGTGAATTATTGTTTTGATCTAATCAAAATCGATAGATTAAAGTACCCCTTTTAAATTTATCATCAATTCACATCCGTCGTCCAAAATTGACATCTAACAGTGTATCAAGACAATACATGTGACGAAAAATGTCACGTGGTATTACAAAATCAAACTTGTTCGTTTATCGTGAAACTGTAATCCCTTCGTCAATATGATCCGATCAATTATGAGATATGTATATGTGTCAATCTCGATTATCAATCATATCTTTCATTCCACTATTAAGTCAATATAATTCGAAAACTCTTTTTTGACTTATAAGTATACCTTAGTCAAGGATTTCGTTACCAACTTAACTGAATCAAATGTGGATCATAATATCTTATTATCTAAAAATGACGAATTCTCTATTGATTATTTACAATTTTCACATGATTTTTGACATGCTCGAATAATGTCGTATTAGCGACCCTTGATAGAGAAACATCGAATATCACTAAAGTATGACTATCCTCATATAAGACACTATGATGATCTCAAGTCAAAGGACCAATTCCACTACCAAATGTTAGAAATTAATAACTGACACTCAAATAGTTATCCATATGAAATCTTCTCATAGGGTCTTCAATATTTTGTTCTATAACCAAACATCCAAGTATTCATTTAAGTATCAACGCATTTTAACTGTAAGATTGACTACTTACTTACAAGTAAGAAATGTCACACGTGATGATCATTACTAACGACCATGGATGATTTAAGATTCACTCATATGTAATTTGTATCTCACAATCACAACTCATTATGATTAATAAATTACTGAGACTTGAATCTACGGATTCTATTATTTAATTAATTAGAATACTAATTAAATAATAGATCTGCCATGAAATTGCATCAATTATATATTAAAAGTATTTATGTCTAAAGTTGATTGAATTTAGGGTAGAACACTGACACACTTTTACTCTCAATTTCATCAACAACATAAAAATCATCACCTTCTAATTTTTATCATACACCTCCACAGTGTATCATGCTTTCTCCTCAAGTTCTTTATGATGATTTTTTAAGATCTCTTTCTAATGTGTCATCTACTTTCTCCAAATGTTCACCAGTCTCGAGGTCAATAATAGAAATATCAGAAGGTAATGCATCATCCTATGGCAATTCCAAAACTTCTATTACGGCAAACAATATAAATCAGCTTCCTTTTTTCATCAAACAAGTTAAGTAGATTCATAAAATCTGCATCAGTTGCTAACCAGAAGGATGCCCGACAATCTCTTCTTTTAATTCCTATAAAGATACCTTATTTGCTCAAAATGTCCCAACATCTTCATACCATTGTTCAGAAGAAATCCATTAAAGAAATTGGAGTCCACATCGTCTAGATAACTTATGTTACCATGCTCATAAACAAAATTTCGCATCTTCGAAAATAATATTCCACCATGGTGTAGATGTATGGTCAAAACACATAAAGACTCACACTTTAATTGGATGCTTCAAAACTCAAAATATTAAAACCTTATTAGATCACTTTAAACAAGTTTAACCAAAATTGATAGTTTTTAATTTAATATACAATATTTCACATATAAGCTTACATGTTCAATTTAATATACAATATTTCACATACAAGCATTGTTTGATGGATTTTCTTCACAATCGCAGGTTTCTTCAAAATCCATTGTGGAAGATGATGGTTCGCATTTGTCTTTCGCGTCCAAGAATAGGAAATGGAAAAGGATAACGAATATTTGATTTTAAAAGTGGGAAGGTAAAATGACGAAAATACCCGTATTCTAATTGGTCGAAATAATCCATTTTTTTTTTAAAATTTTAGGTCAACTAATGGCTCAATTGACGGTTTCATCATTTTGCCTTTGTGTTGCGACTATTTTAAAGGTTTAGGATTGCATGTGAAATAAATAAAATATTTGAGTAAAATCTGCACACACACACACACACAAAAAAAAAAAAAAATGGAGAAAAGATTTGGGATTGTTGATGCAATTATTCCTTATTTCTGTTATCTTTTTATTTAGATAAAGGATTGTGTATAGTGGAGTTCCAAGAATAAATGTGAGATGGATGACTCGATGCCGAGAATCACAAATGGATTGATAGATGATGACGATGATATTTATCAATCCACATTTGTAGAGAAATATATCGTCACACACTAAAAGTTCTTGATCGATATAGAATTATAATTTAAAAGAGATTTTAAATACAATTTGATCATTCAATAACTCAAAGTAACGAACAACATAATTTGTCAAATGAGATTAACACTAATTTCATATATCTTAATTAACTGAGAAAATCACCCAAATCGATGTAGTACAATTTTGATCGTCTCTCAATTCACCAAATCGGTGGATTTTGACATTTTCTCATTTTTTTTTTTCTATTTTTACATTTTATAAAATAATTATTTTCAACCAACATATTTTGTTCAAAATTAACTTGTAAATAAAAATACGTTAATTAAAAATTTATTTATAAGAAAAAAATTAGTAACTAAAAATTTTGCTTGTAGATAAAAAATCACTTTTGTGTAAAAAATTATTTATAAAGTAAAATTACTACAGTTTGTTTGATCCTTATTTTTTTCAAAACTCATTTTCAATCGCATATTTTTTAATGAAATAATTTTACACGTAAATCGAAAATTTTTCCTTCTTTATTAATCACACATTCCCCCAAAATTATTATTCTAAAACAAATTTTTTTCTCCAAAATGGGACTCAAACAAGGGCCTAATAAGTAATAAGTCAAAAACTCACTTATACGTAAAAAGAATTACTTATAAATAAATAGTACTTATGAATAAAAAAAATCATACTTTCGCCAAGGACATATATATAATTTTATCCTTTTAAAAAACTTTCAAAACAATAAAAAATAAAGTGTGAATTTGACTATTTTAAAAAATATTTATTAAATCCAATCAAATCGATACACTCATAAATATTTAAAACGAACACTTTAAAAGGTCTCATAACCGATACGGGTTGTACCTAAAACTCCCAAGCTAACCTTAATGGTCACATACAATAATAATGTTAAAGTTTACAATTTTTTTTACATTACTCATGTTTGCAAAAAATTGTGGGTCGGAAAAGTTTTTTTTTTTTTTTTAAACTGTCAAATATTGTATATGATATGAGGTAATCAATGATGTGAAACATAACTTGGAGCTTAATTACGCACCCAAAGGGCAAAGGGTGAGTAATACAAAAAGTGAAATCTTTTTTCCTGCTTTCATATATGACTTACTGCTCTTGCCATTAATCGTACAGAAATAGAGGAAAAATGGTAGTGTTAGCTCCGATAATCAGGTCACTGAGTCAGCACAGCCGGAATGCCACAAAGCTTTCCGACTCAACTCGGTTACTTTTTAAGCACCTCAATTTCTCCCAATCCAATGCATTCCAATTCCAGAGCGTTCGAACTCTCCTCTTGCAATCCGCTACTGAGTCTGTTAAATTGCAGAAACTCACTGATTCTGATTCCGGTAAACGTTTCATCTTTTAAGTTTGGAATTTAATTTGGGTTCTGAATTAATTTGTTATTTCTTGTTTAGTTTTTAACAATTTCTATAAGCTTTGGTGCCTCTGGTTTAATTTTGAGATTCTGATTGATTCTTGCTGGATTTAATCATTTTGGGAACTTTTATGTAGAAATATTGGCCAAACAGTTCGTGAAAGATAAAAAAAATTCGGAAGTTAATTACCATTTCAAACTAGAATAAATAAATAGAACAAGAACAATGTAGTATTCTGTAGCTTCATTTGCTAATATTGCTATTACTACACCGGGCAGCTGCCACCGTCACTATTGCTTCTAAATCAAGAGGGATGGGGAGGGACAGGGAATTGTGACTATACCTCTATTAAACCAACATTCAAAACGCTTGCATTATGATGAAGCAGTGTATAATAGTGCATCATGTATTTTTTCAGTTAATATATTAACCGGATCAAAAAATTACCTTTTTACTAGCCAAGAAATATGCTATGCTTTTATTATCTCAAAACTGAAGGAGACTTACACTTTCAGGAATTTTTGAGGTTAATTTGGATAGGCCGGGAACAAAAAATGCTATTGGGAAGGACATGCTCAGGGGACTGCAATATACATTTGAGACTGTAGATAAAGACCGTTCGGCCAAGGTTTTGATGATCTGCAGTTCAGTTCCCAGAGTTTTCTGTGCTGGCGCTGATCTTAAGGTAAAAAAATCGTTTTAAAATGAGTCATTTGTGCAAAGAGTAGACATCATGAAATAAAAAGTTATATGAACTTTTTAAAAACAAAAGCTGTAAAAGAGAGAAAGAAGGAATGTGAAAATCGTCAAGCTGTTGTGAAATAGATATTAATTGATACTGCAAGATGGTCTTTTGGTTTGAGTGTACATTGTGTTACATTGCTAAGAAGCACGAATACTTGTAAACTTGTACATGCATCTGATATGTATTCAAGTTTGGATATGCTTAGAAGAGTTCTATTGATTTTAACTCTTTTAAAACAAATTATTATTAACAATAGATGATAATTTTATTTATTTTAGTTGATAGATAACTATTGTTATTATCAATAATTTATTGAAAATTGATAATATTTATTACTAAATAATTTGAAAGAAAGTAAACGTGTTTTAAGATAATAGATAACTATACAATTTACACTTATTATTGAAAATATATATAGTATTAAATAATTGACAACTAGAGTTTCAAGTTAACTGATTTTTATTATTGAAAATAGATAATAATACTAAAACTTTTAATACATAAAACAACTCTAATTTTATTAATGGAAATAGATAATGGCATTAAAACTTTCAATACACGTATCCACGTATCCTTATTTTTTTTTAAAAAAAAATCTGTTTTAGCTTAAACTTGTCGTGTCGTATTCGAATTATATAATCGAATCCTTGCTTCTTAGGTATATTGTGGCATTCTAATTAATTTTACTTTCCCTTAGAGAACCCTCATTCCTTTTCTTGAGCTTTGAAATCCTATAGCCTGTGAAGTACATACGAGTCAAGAACCCCAGCAGGTTGACTTCGCCTGCTCTCAGCAGAATTGGACTAGTACAACAAATGCCGATTATATTTATTTATTCATTTTTATGTTACATTTAACATGCTTAGCCTTAAATATAAGACTGAGAGCCACAGTCACCAACCTGTTATAAGGTTTGATGTTTCCTTGCGGAAATTATCTTCTGTTAGTGAATCTTTTCTGCTCAAAGTGTCGTAATTGTCTATTTTATAATAGAAACTATTCATGCGCCATCTTTTATGGTTAAAGTCTTGTGTTATGCCAATCTTATTGTTGTCACGATTCTGTGCTATCTTTCTCTCATGACTACAGCTGATTGAGGTTCTTAAATATGTGGGGTTTTTAGGAAAGGAAAATGATGAGTCCATCTGAAGTACAAGATTTTGTAAACACTCTGCGTTCCACATTCTCCTATTTGGAGGTCTATTCTCATCTTCTAATCCTTAGTTGACAACCTTTCTTGTGAAGCTGAAGTTGAATACAGATCATTCATTGTTCTTATCATTAACATTTTAACTTTAGTAAAAAGTTCATTATATTCAGGCACTCAGTATCCCTACTATAGCAGTCATCGAAGGTGCAGCATTGGGTGGTGGGCTAGAAATGGCATTGTCTTGTGATCTTCGGATATGTGGTCAGTTAATGTTTCACTACTTTAGAATGTAAAGTGATGGTTATGTGCTGCATTTTTTGAACTTGACAGTTCCATGATAAATGACCCAGGGGAAGATGCAGTTTTGGGATTGCCAGAAACAGGACTTGCTATAATACCTGGGTATCTCTCGTACAGTTGTTGTGTTAATTGACTATGTAACTGCAACATGAATCATCTATTTCTATCCACTAAGTGCATGTTTGGTAGAATACTGGCTAGGACTCCAATTCACACTATAATGAAAAGATTTTAGTTTGTTTTCTTCCTTAATATTATTGAATATGATACAGTCATCCCTAGCAAACATGCCATAAGAGTCCTATTTTCCAGTCTGTATGATCCATGTCAGCTCTCTTTTATTTTACCCGTCTATTGGTGAACTAAGGTATAGATAAGGGAGAACTGAAAACCTGCTCATTATCTGGCATCGCTAGATGTACTTGGAACTATAAATCTATAATTTATTCATTAAGTACTCTGATTTTAGAAATACCTTGCATCAGTTTTCTAATGAATGAATAATCTAGCCTTTTTCAGGGCAGGTGGAACACAGCGGCTTCCTAGATTGGTTGGAAAATCAACTGCAAAAGAACTTATATTTACTGGTCGAAGGATTGGCGGCAGGGATGCTTTCTCCATAGGTATATTCAATTGAAGCATCAACGTTTTAACCTTGTTTCAAACTCAACATAAACATGATAAGCCTGCACTCCTCCCACTAAGCTCTCCCCATACCCCCCAACCCTTCCCAAAAGAAAATGTATAAATAAAGTAAATTCTAAAAAGATGAATCACCTGCAGGACTTGTGAATTATTGTGTACCTGCTGGTGAAGCTCATTCAAAAGCTCTTGAAATAGCTCAGAAAATAAATCAGAAGGTAAATTATTTACCTGTCATTGGAATTTCCTTGTATAGAAGAAAGCATTCAGCCCTAATGCTTGTTAACTCTACTCTTTTAAATGAATTGAAGTTGAATAAAGGGTAGTGTGAATCAGCTATAAGCCTGCAAATCCTACGAAAGATGTTTAATTTGTTACATACTGCCTAAATAACTTATTTTAAATGATAAATATTAAAGTGGACAACGCCCTACCACATGAATAGGGTAAAAGGTGAAAAAATGTAGCCTTTTGTTATGTCCATGTAGTCTTGATTTAAAGGTTTGATAAATGTGACATTTGGACACGTATCCGCACCCCAAATTCATACTCTTGTCTGACAAACATAGCTTTCAAGTCTAGATTTGTCAAGATATTTGATTTTGGATTTTTTGTCCTTGCACAAAGTACTGGTTGAGAGCAAGAGTCCTTGTAAAGAGTTTCATGCATGTTGAGATCCACAATATGCATAAGTTGCGATCTGTTTGATTATTCTTACTGCATGTTGGGTATCATTGATATGTTGACAGCAACAAGTAGTTACAGATATTATATACTAATGTTAGGCGCTAAAATTATGTTCTATCATGCCCCAAAAAAATTGAGCTTCCATCAAGGATTCCAATATTGAACTTCATTGAAGAAGATCTTGTGAGATCAGTTGTGTGAACATGAGCAATGTAAAGCTGATGTTTTGTTACTTGAGATGGACAAAATGAAAATCAATTGTAATGTTCATATATGGGTGAAATATACTGAATTGGTGGATAAGTATGCCTACATGGTTGCAAGACATGGTGGGAGGAGTGATGGAGGACGTACCAAGCTCGCTGAGTAGATTAGTAACCCAATTAAGTTCAGTCATTGCTGATGCTATAGCTTGGAATTCAGCTTTGATAGCAGTGTGAACTACAATCTTTTGTTTCTTCAGTCATTGCATGGTTATTTGGATCATTGAGCTGTGTTATTTATTTCAATGTACTGTCTATATTGTTCAGCATAAGCTATTGGTCAAGATTCGTGCATATGTGATTAGTTGGAGTGGTCATCTTGCTATTGTGAACTGTAAACTCATATGCTTCTTAATTGTTGTGTCCTCCATGATCCAAGAAGTTTATTATGTATAAGATAATAAGTAATACATTGGAGGGAGACAAGATAAATTGCACTTTGATTGTTTGGAAAACTTACTTGTTTTAAGGCCGACATCCTGCATGTAAACCGGCAGACTTCATATTGCAGGGACCATTAGCAATTATGATGGCAAAACGAGCTATTGACGAGGGATTTGAGGCAGATATGGCGTCAGCTTTGGCTTTGGAAGAGGATTGCTATGAAAAGCTGTTGAACACAAAAGATCGCCTAGAAGGCCTTGCCGCATTTGCTGAGAAACGACAGCCGAAGTATACTGGCGAGTAAAAATTTCTTTTCTTTAGTTAAAAATAAAAATTGAACTTTAAAATGTCAAACCTCCAACGACACAGGTTTTCATTTTTGAACTTCTTCAGATAGCATGTAGTTCAAAGGTTAATCATCAATCACTGAATGTTCCTACGTATTCTCAAAGGACAAGCTATTCACCCATTTCTGATTTCTGATGTAGGAAACAGTATAGTCTTTTAAAATAAAACATCCAATTATATTCCCAATTTATAGTTTACGAAAAAGTAACGTAAAAGTCTAGCCTTAAGGACGTTGTTTCTAACATTGTGTATATATTCCCATTTTCAATAGGAGCGGGTGCGGTAGGGCTGTGTCCTATTCTAACGAGAACTTAATTGAACCGATGAGAATTTTAGAAATGAAACAATTGGTTCCATGTCCAACTATAAAAACGAATTGAAGCTGAAACAATCGGTTCCAGTTTTGTCCGGTTCAATCTTTTATATTGAAAAATTATAAAAATAAAGTATGAAATTACTTGTCGGTTAAAAATAGAATATGAAATCAATTGTCATTCTTGTAATCTAACAATACAAAAAATCAATTGAATAAGGCAACAAGCAAAAATTCATTTCAAAGTTCAAAATCGATTTATAAAAGCGAGAAAAAATGATAAACTACTAAACACAACATAAACGGTATAATCTCTATTGAAAAATATTTTTTATGAAAATATAATAATAATAATAATAACATGATTATCTTTAGTAATCCTCATGCATCTTGATTCTTGATGGTTGGTCACTTCAAAAATAGCAAAACATTTGAGTTCTTATGAAATATTGAACTAAAAATACATTTTTTTCTATTAGGTTGCATTAAAGGTTTTGATAGGTATTAATTACTTTTTGAGTGTGCCATTTTTTAAAATTTTTGTTCTTTTTTTTTTTTTTTAAGTATTTGTTAATTTTTTGTATTTTTGTCACTTTTTACAGTGAATTTTTCACAGGCACAACACTTGTATGGTGCATTTTTATTTTTATTTTGTTTGTTTTGGCAAGAATTAATGAAATCCTGCCACGTGTTTATCTATGAAAGTCACATGTACTTGTAGCATTTTTTTTTTTTGAGTGATTGTCATTATTTTGAATTTTGTCACTTTTTAAATATTTTTCATTTTTGAAATTTTACGTCTCTTTTATTTTACTATTTCCGAATTTCTATCACTCTATGACTGCCTTTTTTGTTACTTTATTGAATCTCTGTCATTTTTTTGAATGACAATGTCACTTTTTTATTTTTTTTATTCATAAAAGTGACATAATTTTATATAGTATTTTTTTGTTTTACTTCTAAAACACTTTTTGTATGATTTTTCAAAAAAAAAAAAAAAAAAAAAAAAAAAAATCTTAATTTCAAGTGTATTTTTGTAAATTGACCTAAATAAAATACATCAATCAAAATAAAGTGTATATATCTTAAAGGGAAAAGTTCATATATAAGGTGTATTCTTTACCTCAATTCAAAAGTAAGGTAAACAGTTTGAAAATTCAAAAATCGGGTATGAATTTAATTAATTAAAAATATTTATTAAATAAAGATAATAAAATCACATTTTATAATTAATGGTCACAAATTCATAATTATAAGTTATAGGTTTATTTACTGGTCACATATCGTCAAATTAATTCGTCACATGTTATTTCGAGGTCACAGATCAAAAATTTTGTAGGTCACATATTATTTCGAAGTCACATATCATTCAAATTACGTGTCACATTTTATCTATGTGTGACGTAAGTTACAGTTTATTGGCATTTAATAGGTCACATTTTATAGTCACGTAAGTCACAGCACCGTGCCCAAGCCAACAACCGCGCCACAGCACCGTGCACAACGGCGATGAACTGTCGCGCACGGACTGCCACTGCAACGACGATGAACTGCCGCTGCGTCGTAAACCGTTTTCGGCATCGGTCGGCGCATCATCGTTCACAGCAGCGTCAACGTTGCCATTCAGAGAGAGAGGACATCACCGCCAAAACACCATTCACCACCACCGTCGCCCCCAAAACAACACCACACTGCGCCACTACACACCCGCCATATCTACCACCAAAAAATGGCCACCACATAAACACCATCACCACTACGCACAAAACACCATTCAAACCCACCCATCCCAATGCTACTTCTGCTTCGCCTCTTCATTACAGCAGCACCACGACGGCGTCGGCCTGATGGAGTGGGTGAATCTCCTTCTCCTCTTCATTATAGCAACTCGCCTGAGTGGGTGGATCTGCATCATGGTGGATCTGCTTTGCCTCTTCATTACAGCAGCACCACCTCTTCATTATAGTAGCACCAGCACCGGCGATTGTTGATGTGGGTGGTGGTCTTCGACGGTGGGCGATTTACAGAGAGAGAGAGAGGAGGGGAGAGAGAGAGAGGAGGGGGTATTGAGTGAAAAATTAGGGTTATGTTTTTATATATCACCTGATTTTTGAAAAATGAAACTTGATCCCTGATTTTTGAATTTCAATTTTCGAACCTCTGGAATTATGTGGAATTATGTAATTTTCCCTATCTTAAAGTCAATTGGATCTGAGCCCAATGCCTGTCATAATGTCTGATATAATGGGTCTGAGCATGTAACATGTAAACTGTTTTGTCAACAATAAAGTGCCCTTCAAAGAGAGAAAGGATAGAAACAATAACTTGGTTTGACGACCACCAACACATTATCATGGTAGAGTTTGTGAGTTGTGTTAAGCTGGTTCTAGCCCCTTCTTAAGCAATGAACATAGAGTCGAGAACATAATTGAAGAATATGAAAACCTGAAGAAAATAATCCGGTTAAATTGAGGTTGGATAAAGATTTTAAAAGTTAAGTAGTTGACTATTAAGATGGTTCTGTCCTCATAAGATGGCGATTGTTGACATAATGGAAAAATTGGGTCTTGATTGAGCATGTAATCTTTCTTGGTTTGAGGAAATTGGATGCATAGATGATCGCTTGAGGAGGGTCGAGCTGACATAATAATTGGTTTGAGAAGGATTGTTGAATGAGTGCGAAAAAAATCCCAAATTGATGAGTTTATACTGAAATTGAACTATTTCACATTTAGGATAGAGCTCGAGTTCAACACAAACTTATCATCGTATGCAAAAAATATTTCATTGTAGTAGAGGATGATAGAGACATACAGCAATTAAATGTACATTCAAATTTTCATCAAATGTAACTTTGGGATATTCCATTGCAATCTTAAATGATTCTGGAAACATGACGTACACGCTTCTATCTTCACTTGTAAGGTGCAAGAGAGATGTTGGAATCCTACTTCACAATTCACATTGTCTGTCAAAATCAATAAAAGGAAATTAGGATGAAAACTATGAACCAAAAACGGAAAAACGAATTTAATGATAACAATTCAGCTAAGAACAACGTGAGAAAATGGTCAAATAGACATTTTTAATGCAAACTATAGATTCTACATAAAATAATGATACATAACACCAGTTTATGTGCTCGTGGTGTCCGCTAACTTCACTTGGTCTAAGTTCGCTTGACTAAAAGGGGATACTAATAATGAGTATAATAGTACTAAATCTCCAAACACCAAGCACCCCTAAATTTATACTAATTTATTCTAAGACTAAAAAAATAATTGAAGGAAAATAAGACCCAAAGGGGAGAGGAAAGCACATCCTGTTATGAGTGGGATAGACAAAAGACATCATATTCTGTAAGGATGTTATGTCCTATTCAAAACCATAATAATGGGGGGAAAAAATCTGCATTAACTCACAGAACATTCTTCAGAGCCCTCCTGCAGAAGCCTAAAATTTGTGAAGAAGTCCATCAGCTCCTCTTCGTCTGATGAATTAATAATGACCTTCAGTCCATCAATTCCTATTTCCTTCTGATCTTCTTGTATTCGTTTTGCAGAATCCACTGCTGAGCGGCTGGACCAATAAACCTCAATCATTTCTAATGTAGGAACATCTCCTAGGACGGCAGGAATTTCCTTAAGATTTTTGCATCTTTCTACCACGAGCCTTTCAAGGTTGGGAAAGTGACTAGCACATGTTATCCATTGCTCGAGGTCCATCCATGAGAGCTTCAAGACTTTTAGTTGGCAAAACTCTCCGTCATTAGTCTTCCACTTACGTCCACTGAAGAAATTGCGTCTCAACTTCAGAATCTCCAGCCTTGGTAACTTGCCAAGTTTTGATATTTCCTTCCATTCAAGATATCCACCTGATAATATTAGCTTTTTCAAGTTCTTGGGAAACTTATTCGGTTGGGGAATTCTCGAGTTCGTAGGTTCCCAACTATTTACAGTCAACCTCAAGGATTCGAGATTACTAAGATTCGCCAGATTAGGAACAGAAAACCTTCCCCGCTCACCTGGACCCCGATAGAATGTCAGTTTCCTAAGATTTGGAGTCCTTGCCAAGATATCCTCAGCATCCTCGACTGAATGAGATAGCTTAAGGGCAGAAAGAGTTTGCAACTCCTTCAACTGACAGGGACACCCACTATTAGACAAAGGTGTCTCGATTTCAACTTCTGCTGGAATGCGTATATGCCTGAGCTTCAACATCTTCCAAACCCCGTTCGGTATAACAACTCCACCCCAGTCCTCTTTGGTAATAACAAGGGATTCTAGGTTCCATAGGTTTGATATCATTAGTGGCAGCTTGTCAAGGTGGCATATCCAAAGCTCTAAGAACCTTAGATGAAATAGCTGTAATATTTCGAGTGGGAAGACCTCCAGAAGGATGTAGTATAGATTCAAGCCCCAAAGAAATTTAAACACAAATGATTTCATAAAGATCACCTTGCCTGGTGGACTCCCTTCAGAGGCACAGCGAAAACGAGAGTGAATGTTTGTGCATAAAGCTTGGTTTTCAGACAAGTCGTGGAAGCCATGAGAATGGAAGCATAGATTTTTTGATGATGAGATAGGAGTTGATGGAGAAGCAACTCGATTGTGCCAGTCATTTTTCTTTTCCTCCGCTTTTCTCAGACATAATTCACGCAACAGGTCATGTACACGACACGTCCTGATTCCTCCATTTGATGACTTCTTGGATACAACCACTAGATTTCTATTAATTAGTTCCTTCAAATAGTCCTCAGCTAATTCTTCAATAGGAATTTGCTGCTCCGTGCGGCAAATAAACCCTTCAGCTATCCATGACCAGATCAACCTATATGCAAAAATATCGCTGTCTCCGGGGAATGCTCCAAAATACAGGAAGCAAGATTGTAACTGATGTGGTCATTATTATGGATACCTCGAGCATGAGGACTATCATGGTTCTCCCTTTTCGATTATAGGACCCGGGTCCTCGAGCTTGTATAGTCCTCGAGATACCTCGAGGATGGACCCTCCAGAATGTCTCCAAAATCACTTTAGTAGTCCTCGGGGATATGTGCTCGGGATTTTGCCTTAGCCAAATTCTCGAAGTGCTCCGTGATTGAGAGTTGCTAATCCTTATCCTGAAAGGACTCTAGCCTTATCCAATTACCTCAATTGAGGAATCATAGGTCCTAAAGGAGTCTTACATTGAGGAACACTTCAAATCAGGAAGAATTAGACTTCTAGTCACAATCCAACACTCATCCCAACAATAATTCCTAAAAATAAGGTGATGAGTCCTACCAGGAGTCCACTACTACCTAGCTCTATAAATATGGAGCCTTGGATCATTTTTCAGGTATGTTCTTTCATTCACATAATTTTACAAGCACATATCTTTTCTCAAAATCTCTCTCTGACTTAAGCATCGGAGGGGCGACGAGGACACACCTCGTTGCCTTTGTTTCAGGTACCGGAGGACCTTGCTCGTGCTCAGTCGTCAACCTCGGGATCAACATGTACGATTTTTGGTACCAACAGTAACCAACAAGGTAAGAGCTCATAACTCAGTGCTAGTATGTCCATAATTTGCTCAGAATTAGCAAGAACAGAACTTAAACTTCCAGCAAGTTGCTTCCACCAGTCGCAGTTCTCATTCTTGGCAAGTAATCCTGCTACAACAATGATGGCCAGTGGTAGCCCTCCACATTTTGCTGCGATCTCTTTCCCAACTTCATTCAATTCTGAAGGGCACTCACTTTTCTTAAACACTTTATGTTTCAATAGATTCCAGCTCTCATCTTCAGTTAAAACCCGCAGACAGTGAAGGGTACTACCCCGTCTGATACTTAAACCTAACCGGGAAGTAATTATAATTCTACTTCCATAATTGTCATCTGGAAATAATCTTTCCAAATCATTCCAAGCCCTTGTATCCCAGACATCGTCCATAATAATGAGATACTTTTGACCTTTCAAACGTTTATACAATTGATCTTCAAGACGTTCCTCATCACTCATTGTCTGTATCTCATCCTTATTCACAATACACCTTAAAAGGCTGAGCAGCAAATCCCTCTTTTGATATTCTAGAGATACACAAGTCCACGCACGAATATAGAAGTGATGAACAATTAAGTCATCATCGTAAAGACGTCTGCACAAAGTAGTCTTACCGATTCCAGCCATGCCAACGATTGAGATAATTTGTAGTTGCTTTCGGTCTTCAGTAAGTTGATCTTTTATTTTTGCGATGTCGTCCTCAAACCCCAAGAAAACTTCGTCATACTCTACCTGCGGTCGGATTGCTTCAGATAAACTTTGAGTAGAAACTTCAAGTATTGGCATTGCAACAGCGTAAGGATTATTTTCCATCTTCTTCTTAATGGAGTTGATTGCTTCCGCAATATATCTGAGCTTCTTTGGAGGATCAAATGCACGATAGATCTTCCCACACATTTCTTCATCCTCTTTCAAGATTACGTTTAAAATAAATGGATCGAGGTCCTCTAGTGCCTCACAAGCCAAATCTTTAACTTGTTCCAGGAAACAATCTCCATCGTGATCATCCTTCAACTGCCTGAGGAAACTTCTTACGAATGTAAAATCGTTATAAACTGATTCGATTTGATCCATGTCGCTAATAATAAAGCGAGTGTTTTTGCTAACTATCAGTTCCAAGTCTTCCAACAGAAAATCAAGAAATGTATCAGCCATTTCCTGAGAAAGAAAGAAAGAAGGGCGTCGAGCTGGATTAATATAGTAAAATTGTTGGAAAGAATTTGAGCTTGTTCAATGTAATTCTGGTGTAAATATGGAGGTCAAGGGCCAAGTTTTTTCACGGAGATCAAATTAGCATTTAAATAAAGTTCAAAGCAAAAGTAACCGTGATCGGCGCTAGTGTTGGGGTATGGTGCTACTCAACTACAATAATTGTGATGCTGATGTCACATTTCTATCTGAAAATGGAAAAAAAAAAAAAAATATTCACATGAAAAACTGTTGTGAATGAACGACAAATTATGAGATGTTATTTTTATATATTTTTGTACTTAATGCTTTTTAGCATAACAGATAGTTATAAAAATCTTTGAAAGTCATTTACATTTTGTTAACCCTATGATTTATAGAGGTTTCTAAAAACTTGTAATTGAATACACAGATTTTAAAGACTGTTAAATCACAAGTTAATGGCTATGAAGCATAATCTTCATGTACAATATTTTCTCCAGTATATATGGTAGAATGGAGATCAACGACCATGTCTTTACATTGATAAAGTTTTAAAGCATGATGACTCGAAAGTGATAAGGAAAACTAAAGAAAAAAAAAGGGATAATTAGACCCAATACGCTAAAAAAGTAACTAATTAGAATAATACCCCTAAAACTAATTAAAACTTTCACCTCCGTAAGTAATACGCTCAAAACCTCCCCACCCCTGAAAGCAAAGCCCCAAATCAGAACCCAAAAGTCCGGCAAAAACTTCCTACCACCAGAAATTGTAATCTTGGTTCACAGCCATCTCTGTTGCTTGATCTGGCTCATCTGTATTGTTTGTTCTTGCACTCATTTTCCTCGTCGTCGCAGGATTGGTGGCTGCCAAGTTTTGTGTTATCAAATTTTTCAAAACAATGTGACTTTGCAAAACAAACGTGGTGATTATTTCTACTCTTGCATCTTTTTCGAACCCCACAAGGCTCAATTGCAGCCTCTTCAGCCATTTCACGCCTTTCAGAAAGCCGTGTTTTCGGGGACAAAGAGGGGAAGGAGATAGCATTAGAAGCTCGTGAAGCGGGAGAGTACGAGGGTGCCTCGGGGACAAAGTAGATGTAGGTGATGGAGTTGATATTTTCGGTGAAGAAGGTACTATATCAAGAGAGAGTTGAGGAATGGTTACTCCTGTTTCTTCAATGCAATGGAGAATTTTGGAGAGTATTGAGGTCGATTTGGTTCGACTCCGGGGCTCAAATCGATAAGAAATTCCATGGTTTTGATCTGATTCTGATATTAGATCTTGTGATTTTTCTTGGATTTTTGTGATTGCATATGGTCTTCAGCCATGGATTAAATGGGCCAATTTCATTTTTCCGATGAGTTATGGACAAAATGCTATAGTGATGAACGAATTTCTAGACAAAAGATATTCCTTTTCTATAGTTCAGATTATGATTTTGGTGTTTAGAAGATAAGTTTGTATAATTTTATCTTATTTTGGAAATGAAAATTGTGGGTTGTGATTGTTTGTAAGATTTTGTGAGAAGAAGAGTTGTGAATGAATGATTTGTCATTTTTTGAATTGGTGTTTTGTCACTTTTTTCGAATGTTTGCAAATTTTTTCAACTAACGTTTGTCACTTTTTCTATCACCTTTTTTTTTTTTGTGGTAAGAGGTTTTGGTGTTGACTTTTGTTCTTGCAAGGAAAAGTTAAGACTCCAATTGTTACACAAGGAGGAAGTCCGTAAATTTAGTCAAAAGATTGTCACTTTTTTTTTTTTAATTTGTATTACTTTTTTTAAAAAAAAATTTCATCACTTTTTTGAGTCATTTTTTTTCTGAATTTGGTCACTTTTTGAGTCACTTTTTTAATCTGTATAACTTCTTTTAATTTGTGCAACTTATTTGAATTCGTCACTTTTGTTGAATTTTGTCACTTTTTTTAGTTTTTTTTTTTTTGTCACCTTTTAAGTTTTTGTCACTTTTTAAGAAGATAAAAAAATAAAAAAATATATTATATTTTCCTAACAAGATTACTGGTGCTCCACAAATGGATGTTACTATTTTGGTATTTGTCACTTTTTTTGAGTTTGTCACTTTTTTGAATTTGTATTACTTTTTGAGAGTGTCACTTTTTTTTAAAAAGGAAAAAAAGTAACAATTTCTATATAAAAAGTGACATTGTATCACTTTTTTATTTTACACAGTATTTTTTATTTCCTAAAAACCTTTCATATGATTTTTCAAAATATCCCTAATTTTAAGAGTATTTTTGTAAGTACCATAAAAAAAAAAAAGCATCAAAGTGTTTGTGGTGGGCCATTGTCCTTTTGAGATCATTTAAATACCCACTAGTAGTTTGGGCCTAAATTCACACACACGCCGCCTCGGCAAGCACGGGCTTGGGCTTAAGCTTGGGCCAAGTTGATATATATTTTTTGATAAAATAATATTTGATTTATAGGTTCCCATACCCCACTTTTCATTCATTCCAAAATAATTCTGATTTTATTCTTCTTCCAAAATTACTTCTTCGTCCCTACATTATTCATATCTAGCAATTCAGTCTCGATAGTTATTTTCGTGCATTCTCAAACTTTTAGAGAGATCAAAATGTGAGTAGATTCTCCAGGTCTTGTAATTTAGAGTGCTACTATTACAAGTCAAGATTGTTGTATCTTAAGAGACGAGTGTCGGAATACCCTCGACGTCAGTGTGGGGCATTATCGTCTTAAGGAAAAATAGTCCAACTATTGCCTTGTCCATTAACACTTTATATCATTCATTTTTGCATGACGTTATTCTGTCCTAATCAATTCACGGTGATATCATTATTTGCCAACATAATTTACTTACTCGGTGGACGGAGTAGGCAATATGTGGTCTGGAGAAAGAAAGGTTTTGTAAACCGCCTACAATGCTTCGACAGAAGAATGTGTCCTCAAAGTCACCTTCATCATCGGCTGAGATTTGCAAGGTTGTTGAAATAAGCATGATGCACGATTTAGCTTGATCCCTTTGACCGTTTTAACAAGTCCACAACATACTTCCGTTGTGTGAGATAGAGACCATCACCAGAATGCAATGCTTCAATGCCTAAAAAGAATGACAAGGTGACCAAATATTTCACGGCAAATTCTCAGTAAAGAGCAACAATTAGGTCATTCATAGCCCGTACATTAGAGCCCGTGATTATTATATCATCAACGTACATGGGGAAAAATAATTTGTGAGCTATACCTGTAGATGAAAAGAGAGGTATCTGTTGGAAATTGGTTTTGAAAGATTGAATTTAGTTTAAGTTATAAAAATCGAAACTTGGAAATGTGATTTTCGTGTCGATTTCGGTCAAATATTTGGACTTGATCCGATGGTCAAATTACAAAAGTAAATAGACCAACTTATTCTACTTGTCGAGTAGATCGTCATGGTATGTTTGGAATCTTAAAATCAATTTTGGATGAATGAGAAATTGAGGTCCAAGTTGGAAAGAAAATAGAGGAAGCTGTTTAAAAACTTGACTAAGGCCGTTGCTAGCTTATGACTGGTGATATGATCTGGGATGCGCCAGCAATTATCAAGATTTTGATGATTGTTGGAGGGAGAGTATAGCCAAGTTCGAGACTTCAAAGAGTTGATAAATCGGGTCATCTTACATGTTCAAGCAACGGAGTCCATAATATTGAAGAAAACAAGTCAATGGTCAAGTAACATGTTGGGGACGGAAGCTGGAACGGGTTGGAAAGTATTAGAATTTTCAGTCTCAATTTGAGACCCACTTTTGACATAAAATACGTTCGAGTTTGAAGATTTGTACTCTTGATGATTTGTAGCCCTTGAAGTAAGATTTCTAACACATTTTGAATCACCTCAATCGGAAATCGAGAGAGTAAAATATGATCAAAATACTGAAAGCTGTCCAGATCCGACAAAATTGTTTTGACGCGAATTTCCTTGTTAGACTAGAATTCTATTTTATTTCCAATTTTACAATATTTTGTAACATAATTACGTTTTTACTAGGTTTTCTAGTATTAGTATAAATATGAGATTTATTTCATTGTAAAACCAAGACTTTTGATAATGAATTAATAAGATTTTTCTCTCATTTGGTTCTTGAATGAACTACTGAACTTATTAAATATATTTTTATATTTATAGCGTTCAACCCTTAGAACTTATCAAAAGATTATGCACCATTTGTGGTGTTCGCAAAATCATGGTTCTTGTTTCCGCACATCAACGGGTCTAGGGTTTAATATACCTTAGGTTATTGGTTCGTGAGGTTTGGGTCAAGATTCTATCATCTACAACCTGAATATGGGCTTTCCCGACGTTTTCAATTAATTCCGCGATTTTCACGCTGATCTCGTACCATAGTTCGCGTCATTTGATATTAGAGCTTGGGCTCCAGATTCAGGTTCTATCCTTTCTTTTGTTTTGAGTCTTTTGTTTTTGTTCTTGTGTCTAGTAATATTTCGAGTTTTTGATCCAAAAAAATTCAAAAGTTGTTTTTGTGCTCAATTTAATTCCAAAACAATTTTCGTTTGTTTCGTTATTATCGTAGTTGATTTTTGAGTCAAAAACCAAAAAAACAATTTACTATTCATCTGTACCGTCCAATTTTTTTATTTCTTTCATTTCAATCCCAATTCAAGAATCACTTTCTTAAATTTATAAAAGTCCAACCAATGTTGTCCAGTTCAAAATCATTTTGAGTCTTTGAGTCCCAATTCTCATTGGAGTTTAATTCAATATAAATGAAAGGGTGATTCGGTGAGTGGAGAGATTGTTAGTGCAAATGGAGGATGTGTGAAATAAATTGGATATGCTTGAAAGGCGGAGTATAAATTTTATTGGGGACGGTGTTGGTAGGAACATTGGTGGCATGAAAGTAACAATTCCACAATTTAAGGGTAAAAATGATCTTATGGAATACGTGGCATGGGAAGAAAGGGTATAATTGAGGTTTGAGTGCCATGATTATTCCGGGGAGAGAAAATTGAGGTTGATTGTGAGCTCATTTGTGGATTATGCATTAATTTGGTGGGATGAGTTGGCAAGATCTAGGCAGAAGAATGGAAAGAGACGTATTGAGACTTGGGGTGAATTGAGGGCGATCATGAGAAGAAGATATGCATCTAATCATTTTTTTAGAAGGGATCGACGTGATTGGGGATTTAGAGAGGAGCCTAGAAGATATAGTGGAGTTGGATATTCGAAAGAGGAGAAAACACCAATTGTGGAGCATGTTGGCAATACATCAAGCATACAGATTGGGTTGGATTATAATCATAGGAAGGAGCGAAAGAGTAAGAGAGAAAATTGTGAAGTGGTTAGTTGTGAAAAAAAGGGAGAGAGCTACAAAAGAGTGTAAGGAAAGTTGAGCTACAAAAAGAGAATGAAGAAGTGTCTTCAGAGGCAAAAGAAGAGTTAGAAGTGAGCCTACATGGAGATGAGTGTGAAGTTTAGAAGGTGCTGGTGGAGACTAACAATTTCCTCCATATTTTGAATACTTCTATTTGCAAGTTACCGAAGAATTATTTTTAGCAAACTATCCCATTGGAATACCACCCGACCCGGGGATTGAGCTTCAAATTGACTGTCAATGTGTGGATGAAATTGAACTACAACATTATCACTTGGAAGTTTCCATATTACCGAAAGTTGACTTTGTAATTCCCGAGGAGACGAAGGAGTGTCAAAGGCACTACAAGAACTACATTTGCAGATGGTTGATTGACAAACATGAATTAAGGGGCAACGTTGACATATTTGTAAAGATATTGTTTCAAGTGCGGGGCCAAGTAAATCAAGGAAGAAGCATGGAAATTTATCAAATGAAGTTGTTATTAGAGCACTCCAAACTTACAAAATCAAGCAGTCAAGGCGAGCATACTTTGATCTATGTGATGGTTATAAGAGTTCATGCCGCAATAGATATGACTAAATACATTGATCCTATACTAGGAAGAAATAAGTTTTCCATTTGATCCAGGTGGTGCAGTGATTAAGCTTTCCACAAGGCATGGATTCGAGGACGAATCATCTTGAAGATGGAGAGTATGATATGATCCGAGATGCGCCAGCAATTATCAAGTTTTGATGATTGTTGGATGGAGAGTAGAGCCAAGTTCGAGACTTCAAAGAGTTGATAAATTTGATCATTTACATGTTCGAGTAACGGAGTCCATAATATTAAAGAAAACCAGTCAATGGTCAAGTAACATATTGGGGACGAGAGCTAAAACGGGTTGGAAAGTACTTGATTTTTTAGTCTCAACTTGAGACTCACTTTTGGCGTAGAATACGTTAAAATTTGAAGATTTGTATTTCTAGAATATTTGTAACCCTTAAAGTAAGATTTCCAACTCATTTTGAATCACCTCAATCGGATATCGGGAGAGGAAGATATGACCAAAATACTGAAAGCTGTCCGGTCCGAGAAAATTGTTTTGACGCGAATTTCCTTATTAAACTAGAATTCTATTTTATTTCCAATTTTACAATATTTTGTGACCTAATTAAGTTTTTACTAGGTTTTCTAGCATTAGTATAAATAGGAAATTTATTTCATTGTAAAACCAAGATTTTGATAATGAATTAACGAGATTTCTCTCTCATTTGGTTCTTGAATGAACTACCGAACTTATCAAATATATCTTCATCTTTGTGGCGTTCAACCCTTAGAACTTATCAAAGGATTAGACATCATTTTTGGTGTTTGCAAAATCATGGTTCTTGTTTTCTCACATCAACGGGTCTAGGGATTAATATATCTTAGGTTCTTGGTTCATGAGGCTCGAGTCAGGATTCTATCGTCTACAACCTGAATTTGGGTTTTCCTGATATTTTCAATTAATTTCACTATTTTCACATTGATCATGTACCCAGGTTCGCGTCAGTTGGACTGTCGCTCGAGCGACAGGTTAGCAACAAGCTAGCGAAAAAGTCTTTGTGTTTATCGCTTGAGCGAGGCGATGGCGACAGGCTAGCGACAAGTGAATGGTGCGACCTTTGGAAAGTGTTGCTAAACCTGGGGCACAACATTTCATTCACAACCCCTCATCCTCTATATGTAGGACCCTAGGGACATTTCAATCTACACTCCAATGATATGCAATCATTTCCAATCTGCACACCAATGATATGCAATCATATAGCATTCATTTTCTCTTCTTTCTCAACCAAAATTCTTGCATTCTTGTTGCTTAATTCTGGTTTCTTCACTTTGCATTCCGAAGTTCGTAAACCAAGTTCTGGTTTGTTGTTTCTTGTGTGTTGAAGTGATACTCACATAAGAAGATAGTCGTTGTATCTTAGGAGTTGATTGCCATAAACCGTAGGCACCGTTGCGGGGCAAATTCGATTTAAGGACAAAGTTTTCAACACTTGCCTTAACTTTGATTTTATTGCTGTTATACTGCACATTTTTTATGAGTTATTTGGAGCTCATTTCCTACCGTTACTCTATTGAAATTTCTACAGAATTTTAAAGGTAATTTGAAGTATTTCCAGGCATTGTTTGTCACTCCATACATGAAAATTTTCCAACAGTATCAACCTTACTTTAATAAAAACTGATTTTTGTAGAGCATCTATGAGGCAAAACAACTACTAACATGGAGCTCGTCGTAGACCATGAAGAGACCGTTTGAGTTTGCACAGATGATGAGGGAATTGAGAGCGTTGAAACCCTTGTGGCTGCACCGTGAAAACATTTTCTTGGATAGAACCGCGTGAACAGCCAGGGAAAGAACCAGACGCATGGTAGTTGGCTTGATTATTATAATTTTTTGTTGCAAGATCAAGACATTTGTAGCGATAGAGATTTAGATTGTAGCCCATAAAGATGCAAATTGTTTTATCTAAAATCAATTTTCTGTTTGTTAAAGGAACAAAGATATGGCAATAGGCACAACCAAAAACCTTGATGAAGTGGTAGTCGGGCTCGTGTAGATAAACCATCTCATACGGCGATTTATTTTGTAGAATTAGGGTAGAAAGACAATTAATTAAACATGTTGCCCTGACAAAAGCGTATTCCCAAAATTATTTTGGCAAATTTGAATGAGATAATATAGATAAACCCACTTCAACTATTTGTTTGTGCCTTCATTCAACTGTATCCATTTGCTAATGTGTAAGTGGATATGCCACTCGGTGTTGAATGCCGATGTTTTTGAAATAATTTGTTAATTTTCGATATTAACCGCCCCAATTGAATTGTATGCCTTTTATTTTATGTTCAAGAGAAGGTTGCCAAGGCTAGTCGGCACTAGAAACGGTAGTATGGGACACTAGTTGAGCCAAGAAAATCTCGTAATCAAGGTGGACAGTATCTACTTCTTTGGATGGGGTCTTAGTTGGCACTAGAAGAATAAAACTACTAAGGTTGCCAAGATTAGCCGCACTAGAAGAATAAAACTACTAAGGTTTGAATGATTTTTTATTTTTATTGAACTATACGTATACAACAGTGCTATTTATACACATATAATCAAATAGAAACAACTAATACAATTCCTATAACTTTGATATTTCCAATTCAAATACAAACAAAACATTGTTAGCATAATCTTCGATATCATACTCCTACGTTTCAGGAACTTCTTCCTCAGGATTTGAATTTTGCTGAACTTGTTCTTCAATACAGCGGTGGTGGGCTTATCCAACTGATGAACCAGCTGATGTTGTTGTGGCTCTCCTGGCCATACTACTATTGATTTTGAGCCATTAATTGAAAATCTATTGTTATATTGGGCTGCCTTACTATACTATTTGTCTAGGATGTTATTTCCTGGTTCTGGACTTAAGTATTCCGGGTTTCTAGCCTCATTGATGATTATTATCAGCCTTACACGTGGCTGACTCTCTGCCCTTGGATTGAAACTGTTTATATTACTTGTTGACTTGGCCTTTGGTGTACTTGGCATTCGAGATCTTTCTATTCTCTCTTTGTCTCTCTTTGTGCTCCTTTTTCTCTGAGTGAAGATTATGGTTTACTCTGGTTTTGACGTTGTAATCGTGTTGTGTGTTCTTGTCAATCCATTCTTTGTGAAGTCTGTATAATAGTGTATAGATTAAAGGTTGGTCTTGGTGATTGTAGTGTTTTTTATTGTTGAGGCAAGATTAGTACGAAGAAACTAAAGGTTTCTTTGAACATTTGTAAGATTCTTGGTTGATATTTAGTGGATCTAGAGTTATATACTTTGTGCATGCTCAATGGGTGATTAGGTCTTTGTGACTTAACATCCGAACCCTACAGGATGAAAAATCGCGTGCTGAGTTGTTATTTTTATGATTTTGCACTTATATTGTTCTTTGTTATCTTCGATCCTTTGGTATCTGTTGTTTTAGGGATCTTACAAGTGGTATCAAAGCCTTCAAATTTGGGTTAGGGTTCTTTCTTGAAGCAGATCTGGGCGTTTTTTAAGTAGTCAGCGGTTTTTTTTAGGAAAAATTGTTTTTTCCCTTTTTACTCACCTTAACTCGTTGTAACTCTTGGTTAATCATGTATTTTTTTGCTGAGTCTTAGTGATTCTGTTTCTTGACTCGTGCTGAGTCTGGCGAGTTGGATTAACTCATTCTGATTCTTTGTTGAGTCTGTGATTCACTGCTGAGTTCCACTGAGTCTGGTGACTCGTTGCTGTCTTACATTCAATTTGGACTTATGGGAGCGATTCTGGTATTCTTTCATTACCTTCTTCACTCTGAAACATTAAGGCTTCAGAATCTGGTATTTTTCTGATCCCCCTCTTTAATTTCTTAAGCTTTGTTCAGTTCTTGAATCTGGTTATTAAGGTAAGCAATTCTCCATTGCTTTCCTTTGTCCAAGACCTCATGTGAGGGTCTGGGAATCTGAGGGGGGCAGTTGGTTCAAAGAGTTGCCACCCCTTAAACCTTTTTCCAAACTGTAACTATACTGTTTTCTAAATTGTGATTGTTTGATTTGTGAATTGCATTGATAAGTACATACACTTGTGATTATCTCACTATCTTTGTTATTCACTTATCTTGATCGATTGTGTATATTGCCTGAATCATTATACTCTGTGTGTTGTATAATTACAATTGTGAATATTATTTGTCATTATGTCTACTGCACATAAGTTTGAACTTGAGACATAGAATGGTACTGAAGACTTCAGTCTCTAGCGCCAGAAGATGAGGGCTCTCTTACTTCAACAGAGGTGTGTTGCAGCCCTTAATGGTCAATAAGCTGCAGAGACTAGTGCCTATAGAAGGCAGGAACTTGATGATACTGCATGTAGTTCTATTTTCTTACATTTGTTTGATAATGTGATTATGAAGGTTGGTGAAGCTACTTCTGCACAAGCCTTATGGAATAAATTGGAATCACTTTATCTGACTAAGACTATGCCCAATAAATTTTATCTTCTGATGTTGTTCTACAATTTTAGATTTGTCATCTGATTTGGAAGATAACCTTGATAGATTCACAAAATTAATTCAGGATTTAGAAAACTGTGATAAGGAACTTTCTAATGATCAATAAGTTGTTGCCCTTTTAAACTCTCTTAGTGATAAATACAAAGACATTAGAATTGTTTTAGAATATGTGGATCAGGATCTTACTGTTGATATTGTTACTTTAGCCTTAAAAATAAAAGAACTTGAGCTGAAAGTTGAATCTAAAGATCCTGAATATGGGGAAGGATTGCACATAAAGAAGAAGTGGAATCCTAATAAGAATCAGCCTGCATTTAAAGAGAAAGCTAAATCTCAGAATTTTAGATTCAAAGAGAAGAATAAAAATCATGTGAAATCCAAGAGTCGGATCAAGAAATGTTATTACTGTGACAAAGCAGGGCATTTAATCAAAGATTGTTTTAAGAAAATCTCTAATATGAAAGATAAAAATAACCATAAATGTTTTGCAGCCCTGGTTTACAAGAATGATCTTGATATTCAAAGAGTTGTCCTTGTGAATACTACTAAAAGAGATCCAAAAGAATGGGTTATTGATTCTAGGCGCACTTTCCATATGTGTCCTAACAAAGAATATTTTTCTGAATTTGTTGAACTTAGTGAATGACAAATTCAAATGGGAAATGACGTGAGTTTTCTAATAAAGGGAGTTGGAAAGATCAAGCTGCCAATGAACAACTACATTTTTAAACTTGATAACTGTAAATATGTTCCTGAGCTTAAGACAAAGCTGATTTCTTTGGGTCAATTAGATGACAAATATAATATAACGATTCAAAAGGGTCTCTTAAGACTTAAACAAGGAAATAAAAATATTGTATCTTCTCTGAAACTGCATGGATCTATACTGTGTCTACTGATTTTGTTATTCATCATTGTACTGCAACCTTAAACATTGTATCTAATCAGTCTCTCATTTGGCATAAGAGGCTTGGTCACATTTCTGAAAATGGACTTACCATTTTAAATAAACTTGGTTGTTTTGGTAAAGAAAAAAATCAAATAGTTAGATTTTTGTGAAAATTGTATTTTGGGAAAATAGAAAAAGTTACCTTTTAAAACCGGAACACATGAATCCTCTTCAATTTTGAATTATTTACATGCTGGCCATTGGGGTCCAGCATCTGTAAATACTCTAAGTGGATTTAGATTTTATTTACTTATAGTTGATGATTTCTCAAGGAAAACATGGACCTTTCTGTTAAAGCACAAATCTGATATTTTTAAAGTTTTTAAACAATGGAAATTGTTGATTGAGAACCAAACCAATAAGAAAATCAAAGCACTAATGACTGATAATGAACTTGAGTTTTGTAACTCAGAATTTGATTCATTTTGTAAAGAATCTGGAATATTAAGACATAGAACTGTAACATCACAATTCAACAAAATGGAGTTGTTGAGAGAATGAATAGATATCTTTTCAAAAAGGTAAGATGTATGCTTTACAGTTATGGTCTTCCTAAGTTCTTTTAGGAAGAAGCCCTAAAAATTCTACTTATCTTATAAATAGAAGTCCTTCTAATGCCATTGATTTCCAAGTCCCTGAAAAAATATGGTCTCGTAAAATACCTGATTATACTGGATTGAAAGTTTTTGGCTGCACTGCTTAGTCACATCAAAGTGAAGGTAAGCTTGAACCAAGATCCCTAAAATGTGTTTTTCTGGGATATGGGGAAGATGTTAAAGGGTACATACTGTGGGTCAAGTGCCAAAATGGTTTTAAAGTAATTGTTAGTAGAAATGTCATTTCTTAATGAAGATGACATGTCTTGTTACGAATCATCAAATCATAAAGCTACTGAAACTATATATGTTAAGGAAACTGTACTGGAAAATGAATCTAAAAATGCTATTGTTCAAGATGATTTCATTGAGGTGGAGTCTATTCAAACCGACCTTCTTCCTGATCCAACTGAATCTGAAACTGAGTTTGAATCCTCTGAATTTGCTCTCACTAATTACAAGTTAACCAGAGATAGAGAAATAAGAGAAATAAGACCTTCAACTAAATTCAACAATGATGATTTTGTTATCTTATTTTCTACTCTAAACTCTGAATTCAAAACATGTTTCCTTTAATGATGTTGTTAACTGTTCTGATTCTAAATTCCGAAAAGAGTCCATGAATGAATAAATGGATTCTCTGATTAAAAATAGAACCTGAATTTTGGTTGATAGACCTAAAAATCAGAAGGTTGTTGACTGTAAGTGGATTTATAAGATAAAACAAGGGGATTCTAATTCTGAAAATGGAGGTATAAAATTAGATTAGTTGCTAAGGAGTTTACTCAAAAAGAAGGAATTGACTATAATGAGATTTTCTCACTTGTGGATAAGTATACTTCTGTCAGAATCCTGTTAACTTTTACTGCTCATTTTAATTGGAAATTGGATTAGCTTGATGTAAAACAACTTTTCTAAATGGTGATTTAAATGAAACTATATATATGAATCAGCTATTGGGATTCCAAAACTGAAAAGATTTGTTTGCTGAAAAAGTCTTTATATGGGCTGAAACAAACCCCCATGCAGTGGTATATCAAGTTTAATACATATGTTTAGAAATTAGGTTTTGTAAAAAGCAAGTATGATTCTTTTTTTTTTTCAAAGGGTCAAGTGAACCTGAATCTAACTATTTGCTCTTATATGTAGATGATATGTTATTTGCATGCCATGATAGATCTGAAATTTATTTTATTAAGTCCAATTTGAAACCTGAATTTGAAATGAAAGATTTGGGTGAAACTAAAAGAATACTTGGAATGGAAATAACTAGGGATATAAATAATTGCATTTTGTTGTTGAAACAATATTCCTATGTGAAGAAAATACTAGAAAAGAATTCTATATTTGATTGTAAACCTGTAACTTTACCTATTGCTAATCATTTTAAATTGACTTGTAAACAATCACCTAAAACTGAAAATGAATTTTGTAGAATGAAAAATGTTCTTTATGCTCAATTATGTACCTAATGGTCTGCACCATACCTGATTATGTCTAATTCGGGTGAAACTCATTGGCTGGCTGTAAAATTGATGCTAAGATATTTAAAGGGTTCTTCTAAATTAGGTTTAAAATTTAAATGGAGTAAAGAAAGTATAAAGTTAAAAGGTTACACGGATTCAGATTTTGCTGGTGACTTAGATAATAGGAGATCAATATCCTCTTATATTTCACTTTGTGTGATGGATGTATTAGTTGAAAGTCACAATTACAAAAATTGGTTGCTTTATCCTCAACTGAAGCTAAATACATTTCTGCATGTGATGCTGTGAAAGAATGTATGTGGCTAAAAGGCTTTTTAAATAAATTGGTTTTGCTAATGATTCTGTTGACATAAATATTGATAACCAAAGTGCCATTCATCTTAGTAAAAATCATGTTTATCATGATAGAACAAAACATATAGATATTAAGTTTCACTTTGTGAGAACTATAAATGAAAAGGGTTTAATCAATTTGGTTAAAATTCCAACAGAATACAATCCTTCAGATTTGGGGACAAATGTATTACCTCTAAATAAATTTAGAAATTGCTTGAAGATTTTGAATATCACTAAGTGATAATTAGAACTTCAAGCAATGTTATTTGAATAGAGTTTGACTGATTTTGTGTGTTTTTCTTTTGCAGGTATTTTGGAGCATATGAAGCGAAGTAAGTATAGCATATTCTAGATCCATTAAAGAAGTCATAGTATAGTTCAGCAAGATGGAGATTGTTATATTGGGCTGTCTTACTATACTATTAGGCTGGGCTATTATTTTCTGGCTCTGGACTTAAGTATTCCGAGTTTTGTGGCCTCATTGATGATTATTATCAGCCTTACACGTGGCTGACTCTCTGCCCTTGGATTGAAATTGTTCATATTACTTGTTGACTTAGCCTTTGGTGTACTTGGCATTCGAGATCATTCTACTCTCTCTTCGTCTCTCTCTGTGCTCCATTTTCTATGAGTGTATATTAGGGTTTACTCTGATTTTTGACACTGTAATCATGTTGTGTGTTCTTCTCAATCCATGCTTTGTGAAGTCTGTATAATAGTATATAGATTAAGGGTTGGTCTTGGTGATTGCAGTATTTTTATTGTTGAGACGAGATTCATATGAAGAAACCAAAACCAAAGGTTTCTTCGAACATTTGTAATATTCTTGGTTGATACTTAGTGAATTTAGAGTTATATCTTTTGAAGATGCTCAACGGGTGATTAGGTCTTTGTGACTGAACACCCGGGCCCTACGGGGTGAAAAATCTCGTGTTGAATTGTTATTTTTATGATTCTACACTTATATTGTTATTTGCGATCTTTGATCCTTTGGTATCTATTGTTTTGGGACCTTACATGTATAATTAGTGATTGAGCAGGGAAGGGAGTGTCTTAGTTGTATACACATGTATAAAGAGAAATGCATGGAGAAGATGATAAAAGGTATTACGTGTTTGATGTTTGTATCACACCTAGTAGTGTTGCATGACAACAAGGATTTTGTTGCTTGACAATTAACATTTCTTATTTACATTCTTAAGACCATGTGGGGTGGGCCTTCTAAGTTTTTTATAAGTATTATTTGAACTTTTTTTTCGGCTTGTCTAAACCCAGCCCGAATCACTCAACCCACTAATGAAAAAAAAAAAAAAAAAGACCATTTTTATATTTAAAATTCTTGTGATGTAGAGAATACGTGGAAAAGCACATCTTTGACACAATTGTGAGTAGTGGGGATACATACAAAGCATATTCTTCTTCAGAGAATCGATGTCAATTGTAAATAAAAATGGTCCCCAACGTTTACACTCTTTGCTAAAATGGTCCCTATCGTTTTAAAATTGGCATTTGTACCCTTATTTCAAACGTTTCTTGCGAAATTGGTTCTTCCATCCATGAACCGTTAAATCATCCGTTAGAACCTTATGATAATTTGCAGAAATGGTCCCTATGGAATTTGCCAATAATATTTAAAAGGGTAAATTAGTCAATTCCCATATTTTTTTCTCATCTTATAATTTTCGGTGAATATAATTCTTATGGTTTGATGTAATTTACAAGTTTAGATCTCAACTCAAAATGTTGTCGGCAAATATCATCATTAACCCTTTAACCATTTAGCACAAATAATCATTGATGAGCTATCTAGTATAAGTCAAAAGGAGACGTTTAATCTCTTCTTTAAATTTTTTCAATTATTTCATTGACGCTTATTATTTTTGAGTGATAAATT
Source organism: Fraxinus excelsior (assembly GCA_019097785.1). Lineage (NCBI taxonomy): Eukaryota > Viridiplantae > Streptophyta > Magnoliopsida > Lamiales > Oleaceae > Fraxinus > Fraxinus excelsior. The sequence goes on along the minus strand of CM032625.1, from coordinate 1,717,333 downwards.
TTTTAATATAATTTATATTATTTTATTAGAATATTTTTACATGGTATGACGTCAAAGATTTTTTATACAAAATATAATAAATTAATATTTAATAAGGTTCGAGTTCTACTTATTTTTTTCTTTTTAATCCACATTTTTATTTTATTAATTTTTTCCAATAAGAAAAAAAATAATTCGAATTTGAATCTTATTCGATGTTAATTTATTATATTTTGTGTAATGATCTAAATTTTTTTTTGACTTCATATCCATATAAAAATGTTCTAATAAAATAATATGAATTATAATAAAAAAATTGTTGCACAAAAATAATAAACGTAAATGAAATAAATTTTTTTAAAGAATATACGAGTTAGACGTCTTTTTTGAGAAGTTCGTTTAATTATTTTCGATGCTTGTTTGGACTATTCAATATGTCACGATATAATTCTCGAAACGAGTTTCAATATGACGTAGGGGATTTGTGGATTTGGCTAACGTACATCATCAAAGAATTTTTAAAGTTAGCATGTTATTGAAATTCTCCAAATACTAGTTTGAAACGGTCTGTTTTGACGTATTGTAACTTTGGTTAAGATTACCTGTTTTGCGCGCCGTTAAAGATACGAGAAATTAGACCATGAACACTTTGAAATATTATTAAAATATAATATTTCGACTTCTTTTGACATCGTGTAATAATATGGAAAATTAACATAAAAATCAAGAAAATCATTTATATGTGATAAATGGACAGGTGTAGGGGTAGGTGGGTATAAAGGGCAAAAGTGGTGGGTGTGTAGGGGGAAAAGCAAGAAAGTCTGTATGTAAAAAAAAAAACACACAGAAAGCATATAAAATACATCAATGATTATTTGTGCTAAATGGTTAAAGGGTTAAGGATGATATTTGCCGACAACGTTTTGAGTTGAGGTCTAAACTTGTAAATTACATCAAACCATAAGAATTATATTCACCGAAAATTATAAGAGGAGAAAAATATTTGGAAATTGACTAATTGACCCTTTTAAATATTATTGGCAAATTCCTAGGGACCATTTCTGAAAATTATCATAAGGTTCTAATGGATGATTTAACGGTTCATGGATGGAAGGACCAATTCCGCAAGAAAAGTTTGAAATAAGGGTACAAATGCCAATTTTAAAACGGTAGGGACCATTTTAGCAAAGAGTGTAAACGTTGGGGACCATTTCTGCTAATTACGCTTTTTATAAGTATTATTTGAACTTTTTCTTCGGCTTGTCTAAACCCAGCCCGATTCACTCAGCCCACTAATGAAAAAAAAAAAAAAAAAAAAAAGACCATTTTTATATTTAAAATTCTTGTGATGTAGAGAGTACGTGGAAAAGCACATCTTTGACACAATTGTGAGTAGTGGGGATACATAAAGTGATTCCAAAGCATATTCTTTTTCAGAGAATCGATGTCAATTGTAAATAAAAAATGAGTAGTGCTAGGGGTACATTGGGGCTCACATAAGGGATGACATAATTGCCACATGTTTGGCCCCTATTGGAGGGTTTCCGGGACCCTCCAATAGGGGCCAAACATGTGGCAATTATGTCATCCCTTATGTGAGCCCCCATGTACAACAAGAAATATCCATAAAAAATAAAACGTCCTTAAAATATACATCAGTTACATGATCACCAACTACGCAATAACGCAATTTCGTTAATTTGGAGGACAATAGATGAAAAAATATGACAAAATTAAAAAACAAATAGAAATTTAATTGTCCTCAATTTCAGCAAGTTCCGAATATATAGTGGATGGTGAAACTATCTAATAGATGTATGTTTTCTCATGATTCGAATCTACACAAAGGATATTATATATCTCTGATCATATTCTTACGAAGCTTTTGTTGTCCCCTTCGTTGTGGTTCCTCGACCAGCCAGCCATTCAAAGAGGCGCGAGCGTTCCTTCCAAGTTAATAGAGTCGGAGCAATTAATTGATAAATTATGGTTTAAAAATCGAATCGAGAGATCTCTTAAACTTCCGTGATTTCTCATGCAATGTCTCGTAATTTCATGGAAGACAGAATTTATTGGTGGGACCAATTTGATTTTCTTGCTTCTCTTTATTTTTCTCTTCAACTTCAAAGATACAATATTTAGTCAATAGATTAAAATTAAATATTTAATAAAATTTGAAGAATGTGGGATTGAAAAATTATGAATCTCGTAAAAGATTAAAATTAATTGTTAATTTAGAATTTGAATTAAAATCAAATTTTAATTTATATCAAAAGGTGGCTTAACATACATGCAAGAGAGCATATTATATTATTATGTTTATACCAACTCCAAAAATGAGGTAACGAAGAATGTGGGGAGTGAGTAAGAGAAGAAAGGGATACCCTTCCCTCCAAATATGCAACCAAAAAGCTAGCGTATGCACTCCAAAAGAGGAATCCTAACCAAATTCACGCGACCTCTATTTTTATGATTCCAAAATTACCCTTATTCGAAATTGGATAAAAACTAACAATATATTTGGCTTATAGCGAAAAGAAATGTACGTGTAATAAGAGATTCTGAGCACAAGTTATAGAGGGCTTTAACGAGAGTAATGTCATTCATCAACGATGGTGACAAACGACGATCTATACATACCACATTGTTCAATGAGTTTAGACAACGACCACACTTAGACCTATTTAGCGCTTATTTTCTTAAATTCATTTTTAATCCTATATTTTGCGGGACCCACAATTTTTTTCAATCATACAGTTTATCAAAAATTACTAAAAATTAAGGATATGTTCTCTTTATCGTTTTTAAGTCGTTTTCTATTTTCAATTTTCCAAGAAAACGCGTTCTCTTTCCTATTTTCGAAAATGAGTTTTTGAAAATAAGTTAAAATTTTACAAAGAAAGCGCAAAATGATAAAGTGTTTCAGTTATAATCAAACCAAAATTTTTAAAACGCGTTTTGGATGTTTTCAAAATACAAAAAAGAACACATTTTCAACAATCTCAAAGTGAACACTCAAAATACAAAACCCAAAATGAATTCAAACCTCAAAACATAAAATTGAAACAAAAAAAGAACAATTCCTAATATTTTTATCTAAACCAAACAGGGCACTCAGCATTATTCTCTTAGGAACAAATAAAATGAAATTAAAAGAATGGTAAGGGTAGGAGTGTCAAATGATTTGGAAAGTTTAAAAAGAGAATAAGCATGGCAAGCAAATGGATCACTACTCCCCAAAACTTTTCTAGAGATTTACCTTACTTTTTTCTACACTCATCAATCCTTAGCCCCTAAGACTTCTCTCCTTCGTCTTCCCAACTTCTTTCACATTTAGAAATTCAGATCCACAGACCAAATTTTCTCTGTGTTCTTAGCAATGGCTGATACATTTTCTCACACTTCCAAACCCCAAAGACAAGATTCATCGGACCATTCAAACCCAGGTAAGTTTTCTTATAATTATCTGTACAAAGCTGCTCTTGTTACAATTTTTCTTCTTCTTCTTCCATTTTTCCCTTCCCAACCTCCTGAATTCATTAACCAAACCCTGCATGCTAGAAGTTGGGAGCTTCTGCAGCTTATTTTTGTGGGTATAGCCGTCTCTTATGGTCTTTTTAGCAAGAAAAATGATGAAACTGATAAAGATCATGCCTCAAAATTTGATAATGCACAAACATATGTATCTAAGTTGCTTCAGGTTTCATCAGTTTTTGATGATGAAACTGAAAACCAAACTGTAGTTGATGAAAACAAGGTTCAAACCTGGAATTCTCAGTACTATAGGGGGGAACCACTCAAGGTAGTGGCTAAAGAAAGCCCTATTAGCGTCAAAGAAGAACAAACTGCTACTAGTTCAGGAGCCGGCCAAAAGCCTTTGCTTTTGCCTGTTAGAAGCCTCAAACAGCGTGTGCCAGAGACTGATGATGTAGATGATTCCATTGGAAAAACCGGTTCATTGATTAGTAGATCAAGATCTAATTCAGGGTCAAAAAGATTTACCAGCAGCAGTTCGAAAAAGTCAAGAAATGAGGAACTTGGAGTTGGAGAGATAAGTCCTGTAAATTTGGAGGACAAAGTAGAGGACAATGTTGTCCTCCGTTCGCCAATTCCATGGCGATCAAGATCAGGACGGATTCAAATGAAGGAAAATGGGGATGACCTTCCTTCATATTCAATGGAGGATCCTGAATTCAGTAGCCTGGAATCGCCTTCTTTAAGGTCATCTAGGCCAAATTCCACTTGTTCAACACCAAAAACTGTATCCCCTTCGCCATCTATATCCTCTCCTAAAAAGCTTTCTTCTTTATCATCAACCGAGTCTCAAGCCAAAAGTCGTGAAGATTTGATGATGAGAAACAATTCCCACAAGTTTTCACCTCCACCACCACCACCTCCTCCTCCTCCTCGAGCACCTCCAACACATCTTCGGAAATCTGTATTGATGAAATCGAATTCCTGTGTGTTGAATGATGCTGTTTGTTCCGAAAAACAAATGAGGCGAAGCATAAGGAGTATGCCAACGCAAGAATTGAGCGAGACAGAATTGGACAAACCACCAAGAAGAGGCAATTTCGGGTCGGATTTCAAGGCTGCTAGAGTTGGAAGTGATGATGTTTCATTTGTTGGGAAGTCTGTTCGAAAAATTAGACGTGGCGAATTTCAAACGGAGAAAAATCCCCAACAATATGAAGCAGCAATCTTCCTTGATAGAAGTGAAGGATATACTAACAAATCCATGCATGAAACTGTAATTCCTAATAATGCATCATCAAAGAAGGAACCAGCTAATGAAAAGGTTATTTTGGAAACTAGTGATGATGATGACAACTCCTCAGAGACTGAGTTTGAAGATGATTACCTTGAAGGAAGCAGTTCAGGCAATCATGGAGAAACCACAAGCACAAACGCGAATGATGGTGGTAATGATGCAGGGCGAGATGTGGACAAGAAGGCCGATGAGTTCATTGCAAAATTCAGGGAACAGATCAGGCTTCAAAGAATCGAGTCTATTAGAAGATCCACTAAACAGCGTGCAGCTGCAAACACTTCGAGGTAAACTCAATTCAGCTGTGGTTGCATCACTGCCATCTTAAGAGTTTTTTTTTTTTTTTTTTTTTAAATTAATTTTTCCTTTTCTCTTCACAAATTCCTGGGCCTTGGTATAGAGGATTTGATGCAATATGTATTTTCATTGTAACTCTAATTATCAGAGAGGTATACATACTATTTTATGGATTACTCTACTGCTTTCAAAGTGATCCTTCAGCAGCCGTACTGTGTGTTTGAATTTTGAAGTCGCAACCAGTGATCGATCACTAAATTATGCACTTAATGATATGGACCAAGCTACCCGCACCTAATAATTTACCTAATGGATTATCGAATCAACAAATGGAAGCGCTGCCAGTAAAATATTTGTCTACATATTTTGAAGCAAAATTATAAAGTAATTACAACCCTTGAAAGCATTTGTCATTTTGAAGTTACGTAACATTAAAATAAATATGTAATGAGTTCACCTTGAGCATCATAAAAGTATTACTCGATACTCAATAGACCCTTCGATAGAGCCAATTCTTTCATTTTCTAGGCAACTCAATAGTGCAATGGAGGTATGTTTGACTTGTGAAACTACTTTTTATTTATATATTTCGTGGAACACACATATGTACTATTAACTTATTTTAATCTATTTATAGACAACTGTTTATAACACTGGCCAAATCAATTTGGGGGTTTTTTCTGACACCAAGAGGACGTATAGAAATGCACGTGGTGATTTGAATAGAGTATTTGCAAATGTTCACATATTCCCTGTTTCATGACCGTTCTCTGCTCAGACTAACACTCAACTCATATTAGATGTGTAATAGTACTTAATTGTGAAATGAACGCATATACTTTTGACACGTTTGATATAACTTTTATTTTTACTTTTGCTTCCTCTAAAAGAGCTTTTAGAAGAAATTACCTTAATTTTTATTTGAAAATTAATTTTTAAAAACACTTCATATTTTGAAAGTGCTTTCAAAGGAAGTCACATTTAACCAACTTTCTCTAAAAGTTCTTCGGTTCTTCTACCTACCAGAAATACTTTCATAAAAGTAGCCCAAATCCAAAAGCAACTTTTAGATCTCAAAAGCTTATTTTGACTTTTCAAAAGTCATGTCAAATGGATATTTAATATCATTTAAATCACAAGCGGAAAATTTTGAAATATTAGGATTGTAGAAAATCACGAACTTTGAGTTACGGATTCACTTAAGCCATGAATTAGAGTCTATACAGGAGAAAATAAAGAATATTCTATGTACTCGAAGTGAAAATATAATATGACGCTGTCAACATCAGGAAATGTTTATGACAGGCCGTAGGAATGAACTATCGATGTCCTTTGGGAGAAACAAATTGATACTGTTCCTTTTAACTGCCAAACAATTTTCTTACAACATATCCGGACTATGTTAATGCTATTCACCGGATCAGATCAATCGATGAACCTACAAGTGGAATACACAATATAAATGGAGTTTAAGAAAATAATAGCCTGACAATCATGTTATCAAAATGCACCGACAAAGTTCCTGAATTCAAATCTTAAACAAAAGGAGTTGAAGTAATCTCCAGACCTTTAAATTCTCTTATAGAAGCATAGTTGAAGTTGCTCAATGAGATGATAGAAACATTCCCAGCGGGAAAATGATATGCACTCAAAGATACAAGATGCTTCATTCAGCATTTCCTGAAACTGGAACACATTTAAAACAGTTAGGATAAAGAGTAGTAATAATTGTCAATTTTAATTTTCTAAGAATTACAGTTGCGGTAGCAAAGTAAAGAATAGAGTTCAGTTGAGGTAAGTATAGTGTGTAGGCCACTAAATTAACAAAGGTACCATAAATAATGCATAGAAAATTAATCCATGTCCCTTTGGATGAAATCTTAGTAAATGCAGATTTCAAGTGAAAGCCCATGAGGACATTATTAAACCCATGTCTTGCATGAGCAGAAAGACCATATCATCACAGAACTCTGGTGTATCCTTTTTCCAATGCTGAAACATCTACCTGCAGTCAATATATAAGGTTGTGTAATACTATTATGGCTTTGAGGGTATGAGCCACAGAAGAAAGAAAAACCGCATAGAATTTGAAAAGTAGAATTGATCTTTCCTCTGCACTGCCCCAGCCCCCTTTTGTTTCCCCCCCTTTTTGAACCAAAAGGCTTAAAACTAATTTCTGCACAAGATTTGTTCTTCTACATTCTCAGAACCAGAGGATTATATCCTTACATCATCCAAATAAGAAAAAAAGACATTAAAAAATAGAGACATAACCACAATTATACCTAGAATCAAGCATCATCACCCTCACCAGCCATCCAAGCAAAAGGATCCTGAGAAGGACCGGTATCAATATGGCGCTGCACCAGATGCTACAAATCAGCCATAACCTTCTGCTCGTGCTTGGACTTCTCCTCATAGTTAAACATTGCCAGCGCTCGTTTGTCCTCAGCGCTGTAAACTTGGTTTTCTTTTCTGATACGGATGGCATTCATTCTCAGATGCCTACCACCACTCATCACATACCCAAGAGTCTCAAACTTCTGAATCTCCTCAGCCGAAAGGCCCACTTCAACTCTGCAACTGCGAGGAATATGCTTACCTCACTGAACATACTGTGCAGTGGCATCACCTTCACCGGCCCAAGTGCACCACCATAGCAAATGTGCACTTCTGCGGTTGGAAAAGGCACTGGCCCAACTGGTTCATTTTCCAGAGTCAGTTTCTTCCCATAATCATTTATTTAAACGACTCTGCTTTACTTTTGTCGCTCGCTTTAGCCTCGCCTACCTTCTGATTAGCATTCTTTTCCATCAATTTCAGAATTAGAGCTCATTTCATCGGCATTGGTACTCTCCTTATCAGATTCTTCCTCTTTGCTTTTTTGAGCTTCAAAGATGAGGCGCGCTTCCCCTTTTTTGACTTGCCATGATCACAACTTTCACTTGAATAGCTCCTCCTCCTACTATTGCTCTTCTTCCTCCTACTTCTCCCAGACCTTTTACTTTTCCTACTGCTCTTTTTGATTGATTTTCTCCTCCGCCTTCTCCTACTTTCTTCTTCCAAGTCATCATCCTACCTGGACTCTTCTGACCCACTCTCGATCTCAGATACAGATTTTCATCTCCTTGACAGCAAGCCATCTGATCTAGATTCAAAATGCTCAGGATCCAACTCAGATTCACTCTCTGATGAATCGCTACTCAAATCTTTTCGAACCAGACTTTAATTTATTATCCTCTCTGTTCCCTTTTTCCTCTTCTGCTTTCCTTGTAATTTCATCCCCAGGTTCCAAATCCGAGGATTGGTTTGGTTCCCTAGGAGGGCTAGGAGAAGAATTCCAAATTCAGTTCCTGAGCAATTTTCTCAATTTCTGGCGATTAAGCCTCCTGTACTCTTCGAATCCAAAGCTTTTCAATTCTTCTTCCGACTCAAGACGCCCCATGATGTCCAATTTCATAATCTTGATTGAGAAACGGTTTCTTTCTGTCGTCATACCAATTCCTATTTCTTCTGTTGGCATTGGGGTATGTCTAGTGTATGAAGAATAATCAGGAGAAGAGCATTGGTACCTGGTGTAGCCATTGTTAGGCGGGCTACTACTGTAGCTTGGGCTCCGGTTCCGGCTGAAAAAGTCTAGTGAGAAGAGGCAGGTGAACAATAAAAGGAATGGAGTGTTGGAAAAGATATGAACTTAAAATGACAAATGTGAATTCTACTTGGCAGAACACCAAACACATTGAGTTGCTTGTGCTGAAACGTGGGAGGGAGGGGAAAGTATTTCCCTTTCCTGAACTTGGTTTTCCTCTCAGAAACCAAATTATATTGTGTGGGGGCCGGGAGTTGTAACGTTGTTATGGAGTTGTGGAATGTTAGTATAGTGTCATATTCAATGAGGCACGTTGATGTTAGTGACACAGATGGAGCGTAGTGGAGATTTGTACATCTCTGTAAGAAGCTTGTGACAAACTGTCTTTATTACATCCAATTTTAAATGTTGAAAAATGAGCAAGTTTTAATACCTGCAAGAACATTACTTGTGCAAATTATTCAAATAGGTAACTATCGAGGACATTTAATCTCTCAAGTGTTATATACGAAACCTTTCGATATCGAGGCTCTCAGAACAAACAGAAGATACCAGTGAACCCCATACAGAAATTTGTGGTATCTTAGCTTGACTAATCATCTCTTCCAACCACATAACGGCTTTATATGGCCTTCCAATTAAGCAAAGACCCTGTATAAGTTTAGTGTATGTTTCACCTCCAGGCCAGTAAGAGTGAATTAGCATCTGCTCCAACATCTGACTAGCTTCTAAGTATTTACCATCGCTACATAGTCCATCAACAAGAATCTTGTATGTTTCGTGGTTAGGAACACAGGCAACCTGCCTAGACATTTTCTCAAAATACCCTAAAGCCAAATCGGATTTTCCTTTGTGACAAAGACCTCTGATTGAAGTATTATACAAGCTAACAGTTGGAACACAACTATTCTCCACCATCTCCCTATCAATCACGTCCACGACGTCATCAATCGTTCCTGATGTAAATAATGATACGACCTTAGCTTCATAAATTCGTGAAGATGGTCTTAAACCTCTGTCGTACATTTCTTTGAGCACTTCGTCACCTTTATCAATCTTTCCTTCAGAGTAAAAATCAACCGCCAATGACCTGTATGCATCCCAACTTGGAACTATGCCTTTGATCAAAGCCTTGGTGATAAATGCTTTTGCATTATGGATACTCGCTTCATATTCATGATTTCTTTGGCTTAGATCAAGCTGTTTTTGGCATCGCTTTGGAGCCTTGAGCCCTTTCCTCAAGACTTTACCAAGTATTGCCACAGCCTCGTGGACCTCTCCATTGTCACACAAAGCATCCAACAGAGTTCTATATATAGCAACATCAGCACCACTGCCCTTCTGAGAAATCCTCCACAACATAGAGTATAACAAATGGGTGGCCTCAGTGAGTCTTCCATCTTCACACAAACCCCTCATCAAAGTCAAATATGTTTCCCTAACCGGATAGCAACACTGATTATCCATTTCTTGGAAAATGCACAATGCGAGATCAGAACGATGTATATGACAAAGACTATATATGAGTAAATTCAGGGCATGGGTCAGGGACTTGACTTCCCATCGGCAGGAATTCTCTAAAAAAAGGTGATAAGTGGTTTCGAGTTCGTTCTCTTTCACCAGTATCTTCAAAAGAGTAATGAAAGATTCTGTCCAGTTCACACAATTGAATTGTGGAAGACTTCTGAATAGAGCAATTGCTTCATCTAATAAACCTGCTCTTGCATAAGTTTTAATTGCGCCAGCAAATACTGAATCCTTACACTCGCAGGAGTCCTCTTTCATTCTATAAATTACTTCTTTCATCTCAGCCACTCGTCCTGACCTTCCTAGGATGTCAATCATGGCAGCATATACAGGACCGTTATGGCGGTAATTCGGGTATTTGTTTTTTGCTTCACCAAAGATCCCCAAAGCCTTTAGCGGGTTTTTCTGTTTTCGTATCAGCTGTGACAGATGAGTAGGTGTTAGACGCCTTGGCCATCTGATACTCATGGGTTCAACGCCTTCAATCTGTTTTATGAATAACGTGGATGAAGAAAAAAGATCTTTAGTATTAGTAACAACACACAGAGTATATCCTAAACCCAAACAACTCATGAGCAAGAGATGGCATTTAGAAAAGTAGTATCACACCACTGGCAGTGGAATTTTCTCAAACAAGCAAATTATTATATACTGTATATTTATCCTTCACACTTCACATTAATCACCAAACACCTTATAAGCCTATTCTTGTTCTTAATTTCGAAACCCTATGAGATTCTTGCCATTAGATGCTAAAGTACAGAACAAAGTTTTCAGAGCATGTAATTAAATATAAATATTGTCAAGAACCTTACTGGATGTAGATTTTGTGCAGTGTTTAGAAGGCCTTCTGCAACTACGTCAAACAAATTTCTCAGTGAAGCAGGGCTTCTTGACTCTTTCTCCAAATCTAGGACTGGTGGAGTATCTGTTACCCCTTAAATTACACCAAAACGAAATAAAAATTGCAATTTCAAGGAAATGAAATTCAATAACTAATTCAGGATGGAAACTCAACAATTTCCGAGCTTTATCCCCTCTATTCACATACATTCCTAACCCCATTGCATAATTCCTTGCAGAAAATCGGTCAAAAGAGGAATTTGAAGAGCAATGTTCTGGGTATTGCCAAATTCACTGTCCCAAAACTTCCATTGCCCAATTTTTCACCTTGTGCTTTTGGGCTGAGGTGAATTGGCGGAGGCGCTTTGGGATTGGCCAGTGGTTGGCAGTGAATGGCTTGGAATGAGGTTAGTTGGGTTGGGGGATTAATCTAAATTTTTCGTACTTTTAAGTGAGTTTTAGTTTCATTAGCCATTAAACTTTGCACCATGTCGCGACTTACCCACTGAACTTTCAAACTTATCCCACTGGCTACTGGACTTTAATCCATTACTACTCATTACTCACCGGCTGAAATCTGTTAAGTAACTTGTCTACCTGGCAAACGGAAAGCCTAGCTGGCCAGTTAAATCAGTCCAAGTGTTTAATATTTTGCCAATCAACGTTCACATTAGCATCTACAAACACGCCTTTGCCAAATTGATTCACGCATTCCACTTTCATTAGAACCCAATTCTGCTTCAGGTTATCTCCTCAAAAATCAAGCTACTCCGTGAAATCGAAGCTCAAGAACCCTATGTTCAAATCAATAACCATCTTTTAGAATTTCGTTTCCCAAATCTCACGAGAAGTCTATGTGTTCTGAAAATACATTCAATTCTTCTGGGAATTACAGAACAAAGAAAGAAAAGAAAAGGGAAAGTGTGCAAGCAGTTTCATTAATATAGCTATGAAGAGAAGCTAGAAAATTCTAATTACATACACAAAATTCAGACCAAAACACAGAATCAATTTTCGATCTTTGGTATACTATCTCAGCATCTTCTCACTGTCTCGGTACATGAAAATAGTGTAAAAAATTGTTTTAGAATTACCTTCAAGATCAAGAGGTCCCTCCATGCGCACGCCTTCCTCGGTTCAACATGGGACCTTCGATAGTGGGGGTAGTATCGATTGGGGGGTTAGGGTTTGGAACAAGCTTGGGGCACGCGAGACTTGGGGTTTGGATGAATTTGTTTGAGTGAATGGATTTCTCGTAAGATGTTTAGGGAGTCCAAAAGTCACAAATCGAATAGACCGAATCGAACTCGAATGGAACGGTTCTTCGTAAGTTAAATATTCGAACGGGTACTCGAATCGAGAATCGATGGATATGGATCGGACCTCAGGTTTAGACCAAAAATCGAAAAATTGAAATTAAATAACTTTTTTGTTTTTTTTTAATTAATTAAATTATTTTATTTTTTCTAAATAAATTAACAAATTAATTAAATAAATTAAATCATTTCATAATTTTAAGCCTTTTGCCTCAATTTTTTAATATGGATCATCGACATTTTAAAATTAATATTTACTTTTTGGTATTTGTATGCATTGAATTAATGTTATTCGATAGTTAATTATTTATATATTTTTGAATTGGGTATCATTAGTTATATTTATATATTGTTGTTGTAAATGTTAAAAAATTTAATTATGGTATGGAACCGAAAGGAACCGAATCGAACGAACGGTTCCATAATTATATTTGGACCCGACAGGTTCATTTATTAAATACCCGAAAATTTCGAAACCGAACCGACCCACGAACAGCCCTAAGTGAATTTCTAATGGAGGAAGAAGACGTGTTTGGGAAAGTAGTAGATTTTGATTTTTGAGTTTCTATTTGTCTCTAAAGTAAATGGCATGTTTGGCTTTTGCTGACTTGGCATTGACGTGGCACATGACTTTATATTTAACGTGTCATGTCACACTTCTATGATCAACATAGGCAAGTCTACTAACGGATTCCATCCGGTGGTGAATGAAGTTGGATGGAGCAAAGTTCGATAGCTAATTGGACAATTGATAAAGTTCAATGAATAAGTCGCGACACTATGCAAAGTTCAATGACTAATGAAACATTTAACTCCTTTTAAGTAGGACTTATTTGTACTTTAAAAAGTTTGGAACTCCCTCTACAATTTTTTCTTTATTCCTTTGTTATTTTATTTTATTTTTATTTATTTAAAGAGGAGGACAAAAATGTCAATTTACGATATCTTAAAGGTCAAATGAACGCATTCTGTCATCTGGACGAACTATAACATGTACTTGCAAGGTTGGAGAAGAAAATCATGCCATTAAAAAAGGTTGGGTATATCTCAGCCATTTTGGAAAGGTCGGAGACCAAATATGCAATTCTCCAAATATTTTCCATTAACAAAAACTTTTCCATATCCAACATTCCAAACACAACATAGCCCTTGTTTAGTGGGCTTTAGTATACTTTAATTTATGTGGAAATTACAAAAAATCAGTTGTTTAAACTTCCTAATTCAAAATTCAGGTACACGTTTTATCTAATCAAAAATCAGGTATGAATTAAATATTTAAATAATATTATAATACTAATATTTCAAACTCTAATTCATTTTCAATCCATATTTTCTCTCACTACTTTCTCTCACCCTCTCCTCACCCTCCATAATCGACCGTCGCTGCCTGCCTTCTCCTCCCCCCTCCCTCCCCTCGTTGCTTGGACATTTTCCTTTCCAGCAGCGATTTCGCTGCTGCCCAGGTTTCCCATTCGTTGTTGGGACATTTTCCTTCCCAGCAGCGATTTCGCTGCTGCCCAGCAGCGATTTCTCCATCCATTTTGCGCTGGCGTGGCGGGTCGAGGTTGGATCTGCGGTTTTGAGGGATGGTGGTGGATGTGGTTTTTGAGGTTTTTTTTTTTGTTCTCAATGGTGTAGGTGGATAAGGAGATGTGGTGGGTGTGTGCTGTGGCCTGTGGTGTTGCTCGAAGATGTTTAGAGCGACGGGTGGTTTTCAGCAGTGGCGGAGTGGAGGTGTGTGGTAGTGTTGTGTTGGGGTGTGTTGGTGGTGGTGGTGTTGACTGTTGATGCTGGTTGTAGTGGTAAATGCGGAGATGTTCCGATTGCAGACACCATCGCAGCTTCGCCTGCGAGAACCGACGTAGTGTTGGTGACGGTGGTGTGGTGTGTGACCTCTATTTGGTGTGTGTGACCAATTACTTGGTTATGTAACCAAGTATTTGAGGGTATGTGACCAAATATTTGGTAATCTGTGACTGATTACTCAACTGTGACCTAAAAATTTAGTAATATGTGACTAAAAAATAATCTGTGACCAACCAGTTTTTGAAATATGTGACCGTGTGACCTATAAATTTTGATATGTGACCTATAAATTTTGATATGTGATCAACTAAATTTGAAATATGTGACCAACGAAATAATTGTGACCTACAAAATTTTTGAACTATGACCGTAAAATAATATGTGACGTATAAAAATTATTATCCGTGACTAAAAAATAATATGTGATTAACTAAATTGTAAATATGTGACCAAAATGGTCGCCGGAATAATTGCCGGAATCGGAGCCGTCGTCGAAACTATGGTCGGAACAATCGTCGGAGAAGAGTGGTGGTCGGAATGATCGCCGGAACAGTAGGGCTGGTGCATGTAGGGTGGGTTTATTATATTATATTAGAAAAAAAAAAAAAAAAAACCTGATTTTTGAATTTTCAAACTATAAACCTGATTTTTGAATTGATGTAAAGTATACACCTTATTTATGAATTTTTCCCTTAATTTATTCATCATACTCATTTTCAACTACACATTCGCACAATAAAATATTCTACACGTAAATTCAAAATATTTCTCTACTTTTTAACCACTTATTCTCTAAAAAATACTATTTAAAACATAGTTTTTTTCAAATTAAAGACTACCAAACAGGCATAATCCAAACATTTTTTTTAGTTAGCACATATACACGAATCACAAGTCACCAACAAGGGAAGGCGAAAATCATGGAAAAAAAAAATTAGAAATATGTGAACTAGTGAGTGGAATGGTGGTCGATGACACTATACCCGATAGAGAGGGAGCCATGGAGGTAAGGTCTACAAGGTTGCAACGAAGAATGAGGACTAGAGCCGTAAAATACGGTCCCATGAGAAGTGCCCCAAATAGCATAGGAAATGCCATAGGGGAGAACTGCAGGTAGCCCGTGACGGCACAACATCGACAGTCAAATTGGATGCAAACGGATGAGAATTGAGAAAGAAAGACGATGTACTAGAAAAAACAAATAAAACGAATTATATTTAAACCGCAAGCATAACTGTTCTAAATTTTGCTGCAACATAAACTTGTGCTCAATAATGATCTTTCTTGTATCATCATAAAAATAAAAATAAAAAAAAAAAAAAAAACACGACTGATGCTAACACGACTCCAGATATATATTGGTTTCGATCGACTATAATTTGTAAAACTCCGTCGTTATTTTGCCAAGATTTGACGGGTCCTCCAGTTAGCATTTGACCTTTTAACGTACAAAGAAAACAAATGGTAGTTACATGTCTGATGGCAACATCTTTAGGATCTTGTTGAATAGAAACAGTAGAAAACTATTGTATTGGCAGAAGGTAAAAAGGAAAACTTCCACTAATTCAAATAGTCAGTTACAGAAAGTGTTGCAAACTAACGAGCAAATTGTTATGATGGTATTTTAATTATAGAATATATTTCTACTCAAGATGTTAAATCATTTGACTCAAAAGTTTAAACCGTTAGCTAGGGCTATAAGTGTATTAACGCACCCCATCAAGTGTAGATAGGATTCATTTTTTAATCAAAGCCTCCAATTTTTAAATTGTCAACAATCTACTGTTGCTCTGATTTGATCTAAAAGTTTAAGTTGTTAGAGACTCGGAGAGGACTATATGTGTTTCCTTTAAATATTGTCTACAACAAACCCATTCAAGCAAGTAGAGATGAGGTGCACAATTTTAAGATTGGTGACGACACTCTAACTTGATCTAAAGAAAGCAATATATTGCATTTAAACGGGAACTCAAAGATGCAGCAAATTCCGGGCTGTAACTTTCTTTGAAATGGTTTTATAACATCTGGTTTCCAAAGAAGGTTCAAACAGCACAATAGTTTCAAAATAACTAAGTCAGAAAACGTTAAGTTTGCAATGTTCAGGTGATTTCTAGTCGAGGCACAAAAGTTCTACTGCAGATCTTTTCTATGGTGATAATCGGTCGAAAGCTTAAGAATGCAGAGATTAAAATGATAACACCCAGCAAGCCTCAACAAGAAACTTCAAAATTAAGCCGCAAAGATGCTCAACAAAACTTGATAGAATCTTAAGTTTTCTATCCAGCAGCAAGCTCTAAACACATTCCGTAGCATACATTAAGAAGTTGTTTCTCTCATCACCACCATCCAGCAAATAAGCTAAAGAAAAATTACCAAACACATCGTGCATGATAGAATGAATACACACGTACTAAAGAGTGATGAATTAGAAGTAGAACCATATAACGTGGATCGAGAAGTCAAGGAGAATATAATTAATATGTTGTGTCAAAAGCAATGAACTTCTCCTTTAAGACAAATGTTTATTTAATATAGAACGAAATCCTTAAGAGAGGAGATGCAAAAGTTAAACGTATTTGAATAATACAACATAATGGAAATTAAAACGTATATCTGAACTTTCCTTTGGATAGTGATCATATAGAATGATCCCATGCCTTCGGCTTAAATAGAGTCAGCGTACCACTGGCCCGCCTATCTTCTCCAGTTATTTTCCCTTGCAAGATGGCAAAGGTTTTCCACACAAACACAAGTTGTGAGCATATGCAGCTGCACTGAAGATGTTAAATGGTCTTCCTTGTGGAATCTCTCCACACAATCTATTTGCCCTGAAGCTTGCATGTTTCAATGCTTCAATTCCCAGCAAGCTGTCTGGAATTTTTCCTGTTAGCCCATTGATTGACAAGTCTAGCCATTGTAACTTTACTAATAATCCTAAACTCGTTGGGATTGTGCCTGTTATATGATTTCTTGAAATGTCGAATCTTTCAAGCTTAGCCAGGTCTGAAATTGAACTAGGAATATGACCTGCAATCATGTTACTTCCTATGTTGAGCACCTTTAAGTTCAACCCACCACTGAATTCAGGAATGCTTCCAGAAATTTGATTCCTCGAGACATCAATAGCCTCCAAAAATTTGCTCGTCTTGTTGCTTAATATACTTGAAAGAGAACCAAACAGTAGGTTGGAATGGAGATCAAGGGAGGAAAGTTGATCAGGCAATCTGATTGAGGAGAGATCAATCTTCAATTGGTTATTAGAAATCTTGGCACTCTGCAAGCTCGACATCTTTGTGAGAAAATTTGCAATCCCATCTGTGAAATAATTGTCGGACAGGTCTAAGCTGGTCAAGGAGTCGGGCCTCGTAAAGTTTGGGAGGGTTCCTCTAAGCTTGCAGCCTGCTAGATAGACATCAGAAAGTTGTCTATTTCTGATCCATTCAGGGACTGCCCCTAAATTAAGACTGTTGTAGGACAGATCTATGGCTAACAGAGAAGGGAGTCCCTTAGAAAATGCCATATTAGGTAATGGATCCATAAGCACATTTCTAGACACATTAAGATGCCATAAGTTATGTAAGTTTGCAATAGATTCTGGAATCTGACCGGTAAGTTGATTGGCGTTCAATCTTAGTACAGAAAGAGACTTTAAATTGCCAATTTGTGTTGGAATTCTTCCAGTGAGCAGATTTTGATCAATTGACAGCTCCGAAAGCTGGACTAGGTTGAACAAAGAAATGGGTATCTGCCCTGACAACTGGTTGTTGGTGAGCACAAGATATTGCAAGGATTGAAGCTGCCCTAAAAAATCCGGGATGAACCCAGATAATGAATTGAAGCTGAGATCAAGAAACTGTAAGCTCATGAGGTTCTTAATGTTTGGTGGGATAGTACCTATGAGGGAGTTTTTAGCTAAATTCAACTGAAGGAGGCCTTTCAAGGTCCCTAATGCAGGAGGAATTTGTCCTGTCAAATGGTTGCCATTGAATGAGAGAGTCTGTAGCAAGGACAAATGACCCAAACTTGAAGGGATTTCCCCTTGCAGAGCATTGTCATCTAGGACAAGCTGAGTGAGGCGACTGAGATTCGAGAAACTTTGAGGGATTGTTCCTCCAATCCTTTTCATCCCACTTATTACCATTGTCTCCAAGAAATGTAAATTACCAAGAGAAGGGGACAAAATGCCTTTCATATGAACACTCACATTACCAGCAGATGGGCTTTGCAGTATCAACTTGTTAACTCGGCCGGTGGCCGGATCACATTCAACGCCTTCCCATCCACCCCCGCAACAATCTTTGCCTGTCCATGTAGACAGTAAATCAGTAGTGTCCTTTAATATTCTGGCCTTAAAACCAACAAGAGCCAATCTGTCAACCTCTGAACAAGCAGATGATGATGCCTGTGAATTTTCAAGATAGAAGAATACTATTATCAGTAAAAGCTTTATAACCCACATCGACATCTGCATTTTGGAATCCAATTGGAGAGATTTTCGAAAAAAAAAAAAACTCAAATCAAAATGTGAGTCTGACAGAGAATACTGAAGAAAACCTAGTAAAGTATACTGGTTTTCTTTACATAAAATAAATAAAATACAGTAAAAGGAATCATATAAAGTGAGAATTCACGTAGACAACAAGGCATAATGATGAAAAAGATAGTGCAAAACTCGTAAAACCGTCTCCCTTTTATAGGAGGCCAGTGAAAATCTTGTCGTTGAAACAACAATGTTTTTTTGTAATTTTGTATCAAATTATCGGGTGGGTTCACATGAAAATTAACTTGCATCACGAGAATTCCAAATGGCATTTGAACGTTGGAGCGCACTATATTCAAATTCACATTTTTACCTTTTTGAAATCTAACGTTTTGCGATGGTCCACAGCTTCCTACTCCATTGAAAACTGCAGCATACGGAAAACTGCTTCAATTTATGGCAGATTGGACTGGAACAAGGAAAAGTCCTTATTGGCGACAATAGTTAATTTGATAAGTATTTTTTATTCATATAAACACTAAATTAAGCTCATTTTTTAGTCCATTCTTTAAAATAAATTTGTAAAAAATTATTTTATGAAAAATGTGTGATTAAAAAGTTAAAAAAAAAATTATTTTATCGAGAGATTGTCGTTGAAAAAAGTGTGGAGAAAATGAATTTTGACTTATGAAGAGTAGTGTTCAAATATGGGCTAAATAATGTTAACGCGACTTATTTCTTTCTTTCGGACTGGTAACCTGTTTCAATCTTGTTCCGTTCTTTTCACAGTTTGCTAGTGATGAAAAATAGAGTTATGGTTAAAAATTAAAAGGGAGCGATTTAATATTTCTTGGTTGAACGGGATTTTTCTCTCCAAAATTACGTTATATTTTAAAGACTTGTACTTTCACAATATGATCACAACAACAGCAGTTGATGGATTTCATGGTTTAACCGACTTGTACTTTCACAATATGAGCACAACAGCAGTTGATGGATTTCATTGTTTAACCGAGGCACATCTGATCTGGACATACTGTTAACAAAGTGATCAATTATTAACTAAATTTAGCTGTCACTAAAGGGGTAAAAGAATATACTTTAATGATAATTCAGTTGAACTTTGGTGACCATTTGTGAAATTAACTAAAGTTAGTCGGATTGTGATGGATATTTTGGATAAATTAGAACTGGGTTGGGCCCTCAGTCGAGCCTATTGAGACTGCCTGCATGAAGGACTGAATATTCGATGGTTAAAATGTAAACTCTGATGGGTTTGGGAATGAGCGTTTATTAAAGAGGAAATTTCACCCAATACAAATGTTAAAAAAACATATTCAAATATTACTATTCATCGAATTTTATTCCAGAAATACTAAAACAAAACAAAAAAAAAGAAAAAGAAAAAAGGAAGTGAAATTAATAATCTACAAATCACCTCACTCCTCCAATCAAACATTCCCCCCACCATTCACGCTATAATTCAATCAAACAAATTCCACCATTCATGCTATAATTCAATCAAACGAATACATCCATTAAACCACCATTCAAGCTATAAATCCCTAATTCATAGGCTCGAGAATTAGTAATGACACGATCTGTCCCGAATCACCCTAATAGACTCAAAACGTGACGTGCGCCGATGGCAAATGCTGATAGATACCAAATCCACCACCAACGTTGACTATGAGTTAACACAAAATATGCGCAAGAATCAGATATTTATAAAAAATATAGTGCGATATGCCCAAAATAAATATTTTGTGCTTTACCAAAATGCATCATATCGCGTGGCTATAACTCTGAAATCATCAGGCTCCTCAATCTATCAAGAACCAATACTACTTGTAAGAAAAATTGTAAAAAAATATATGAGCTGATAGTTCAGTGAGTAGAGAAGTTCAAAATTAATTATACCTTTCCATTTACATATTTTTGTCAACATCAAGTTTACATCATTTAACAGTCCACATTATCACAACATATGATAATAATAATAATAATAATAATAATAAAGTGAGACATCTCATAACACTTAAAAATATCATCTAATAGTCATGATATAATCTTCAACTCCAATCCATATCATCGTCTCATCTCATCACATGTAATCAACCAAAAATGTACCATCTGACTCAAATCTATAATCCGCCCCTCGGGCTAAATACTTTCGCCCGTCCCTTAGGCCCCTCCGTGAACGAAAGTGGGTCTCAAAAACCTCTCATAATCAATATTGGATCACGATCATGGCCACTCGGTGAACTATGTACACGGCCAAACCCATTCATCCACAGTCAATACCCCTAAGTGTAGTACAGAACATGGCCAAGACCAGTCTGTGAACTAATCATGGGTACTTTTCTGATCGATCTCAATATCACATATGTCTCACATTCCAATTCACAAATAATCCATACACAGTCTTTGAATTCCACATATATCATAGTGAAAGAACATTTCCATATTAATCATGTAATTGAACAAATGTTTCACATAATAGCATAAAAGATATAATAGTATAATTAATTTATCAATACTTGGAGAATATTCAAGTTTTTCCACTCACGGGCTATTTACGGGGCGATTAGTTTGGTTGGTAGGTTGTTCCGATCTCTTCGCTACCTCCTGATATAATAATAAATTTATTCGTGTTAAAACTCAATTCACAATTTTAATAATAATAATAATAGAATAACTATTTCACTTTTCTTTAACATTTTACCTACTAATCAATACATGTATCAAATTCATTACTTACTCACCTTATACACCTATACAAACCCCATACATAATTTAATTCAATAACTAAACTTTCATATTTATTATTTAGCCCCTGTTTGTTTGTCATTTTAAACTCTATTTCTAGAATTTTTTTGACCGTTGATAGGCCAAGCTAGGGCCCACCTTAGAGATGAAAAGTCAAAAAAAGGGGCTGAAAAGGGGTTTTAACGGGCAAAATTTTCATTTTCTACTCCAATAATGCACAACAAACAGGGCTTAGTTTCATTCTACTTGTAAAATCTGAGAAAACCCAAGTTTTTATAAAAACAAAACTAGAATTCCAAAATATTGAAGTGTGTCACATGTTTCTATATTCTGAAAATTACCACCAAAACTATTGATAGAATTAGCACTTCCTAGTAATAATTTCAAAAATAGTATCTGAATATGCTTTTGTCTGAAAAATGCTTAAAAATGGAAAATCCAATCTTCAATCCTTCATTTAAGTGTTTAGTATCGTATAATCACAAGAAAATCAAATATTATATATTTATTCACAAACGCATTTCAAAATTCAACTTCCTTCAACTCCAATCTTCAATTAAACATTTCTTTACTATACTCTTATTTAAAACCTCAAATAAACATTAATAACTCCTCATTCTTGTTAACTTCGAATTTTGATAAAAAAAAATTTACAATAACCCTAAAAGAATTAATTTCACATTCTTATATTTACCTTTCTAAATTAAATGAAAAATTTTAAAAATTGAGGATCTAACCTTGTAGAATTGGAACCTACCTTTTCCCTTTTTTTTCTTCCTATTTTCCTTTCTTCTCTCCCTTTTTTGGTTTCTCTCTTTTTTTTGTCTTCAATTTCGATTCTCTGCAGCGTGTGTGTGTGTGTGTGTTGAAAGATGAGAAATGGGGTTCCAATTGATTAACTTAGGCCATGTTTGAGCCAAATTATTATAGAATGAGAATGAAAAATATAACCGTTATTGGGTCCAACACAAGATATAGAAATTTTGAATTTAAATGTTGATGTGATGGATAACGGTCATATTTCTCATTTTAATGAGATAATAATGTAGATCAAACGGGAGCTTAGTGTGGGCACTAACCCTTAATTGCAAAGGAAGCCCTCCAACCTTCATATAAGACCAAATTAAATCCTTACATTTTAATACTTGAAAAGTTAACTCCCAACTTAAAATTGTACCCATTTAAACCCTCGAATATTTTATCTATTATAAAATAAGCCCCAAGAAAATAATTTATTCCAATTAAGTCCCTATTTGACATTGATTTTGACAATTCAACATTTGACTTTTGACTAAACAGTATGGGTTGTAACAAGTAGGATTAACAAAAATGAACTTTTTACATTGATATTTCTAATCCAATACATTGAACTTGAATATGTTGATTTTACATTGGTATGCCTTAATACATTATTAAGGCATATATGAATTTTTTCCTTTATTAAAGTGGAAATTACTTGAAACCACAATTTTTAAATTATCATTTCAAAAATCAGATATAAAGTTTGTTTATACAAAAATCGGATAATTCAATATTAATAATAATATTATAAAATTTGTTGACCCAAAAAAATGAATTCAACAAATGTCGGTCCACTCTTGTGAAGTCAAGTATTGTTTCGACGCGTTCTTACCGGAACAAGAGCGGTAAACGGACGGAAAAGGACACTGGAGGCACTTTGCGGCGAAAGACAAAAATGTTCAAACTTCGACGGTGTGGAACAAAAGTGATCGCGCTAACAATGATTGTCGAATGGAAACCAAAATAATATATGTTACAATAAACAGGAATATGTGGGATGATCAATGAAAATATGCGTAAAAGTAACTATATTGTGTATTGAGATCTTATAGACTTGTCAAGAAGCTCAAATGAATATTCAACTAAGTGTTCATATGAGTTTGAGAGTTCAAATGTGTGTTTCAAATGTATGATTCCCAAAATTTCTACCCCTTATTACTTACAAAAAGAACCTATTTATACTGCCCTAGCCAACGTAGTGGTCGTTGGATCAGAACCACGTAGCCTCATCTATTAAATTGGAGTGTCACATCATTGTCTATTCATATAATTAATACATTGATAAGGGGTCAGCCGTTCCATACAATAGACTGACACACTGACAAACTTTATTACAAGTGTTATATCAATCACCTCTAAAAGATCTTCAAATATGTCGTATGGGACAATATCAGCTCTATAGACTTCGGATGGTTTGATAGCCTCAGGGAGCCTCAGCCTAAGTTGCATTGCTTAGTCCTTGAAATAGTGGTTCAACATGGATCTCAGCTTTTGATGAAAGGACTTCGATTTGTTCGACCTCTTCACTCTTTGACCTTGTGAATCTTCCTTTGATTTTCTGCCCACATGGCATCTTTATTTTAAGCCTCGGAGGCGAAGCATAACAAAATTAAATTTCAAACCCATTTCATTTTCTTATTTCCACTCTCTCTCTACAATTTCTCACACCATTTTGTTCTCCTTCACCATCCGCATCTTCGTTCTTTCACTCTATGTGCAATCTATCCAACCTATTTTTTCTCTATTTTTTTCTCTCTTTGTTTCTTCATCGGCTAGTGTCGACCGCAACGGTGAGTACATCGCTGCTGAATCGAGATCTGAGCGTCGCACAGCGGCTGACAAGAGTTGGTCGTCGTCGTGTGCGACGCTCAGATCACGTTTCGCACAGCGTCGAGCTCAAAGCGTCACACACGACAACGTACGCTCTACTCATCATTGTTCTGAGCGTAAAAGTTCGAATTGAAAAATAGTTATTTATCATAGTTGTAACATATTGAAGCAGACGCAGAGTGAACAGCAACTCAGCGCCTAAGCGCCGCGCCGCACAAATAGGGTTTTTACTTTTTGGGCCGCCAGAAACCCATAAAAAGACTCCAAATTGGCTAAGAACATGGAGGGAAGTATAAATAGATCTAAGGAGACACTAATAAATGGGTTCCACACATTAAAATAAAAAAGATACAATTAGAGATTGAGGAGCACAATTCAATGGAGGAAAATGTCAAGGGATTCAAATTTTGAAACATTGATTGGAAGAAGAAGAAGATCTTAGTGCAAGTTTTATTTCTTTTTCTTGTGCACGATGACGAAGATGGAATTGTGTTTTATGGCTTTTTTGTGATGGGTTTGTGGTTTGTGGTGGTTTTGTGTTTGTGTTTGTTTTATGGTAATTTTTGAGGTGGTTTTGTTGTGATGATGGTAGTCACGCTTTTTTTTCTTCTATTTCATTTTTTTTCTCACTCTCCATTCATTTACCCACGGGTGTAGACTGCAGCAGCGAATCCATCGCCGTTGTGAGCAACGAACATCACCGCTAAATGGCGATTGAGTTTGCTGCGTATAGCGGCTAACAGGAGTTCGTCATCGATGTGCGCGGCACTCAGATCTCACCGCGTGCAGCGACGAGCTCAAAGCGTCACACACAACGACGTGCGCTCTACTCGTCATTGCGCGGTGTTCTGAGCACCGTTGTTGGCGGTGGCAAAGATGGATTTGTAGTTTGTTGCTTTTTTGTGATGAGTTTGTGGTGGGTTTATGTTTTTTGTGGTGATTTTTGAGATGGTGGTGGTCACATGTAGTGCGCAAGCCACCCACGATCTGATGGCAATGATGGTGCCGAAGATTGGTGTGTGGTGGAGTTGTGGTTACTGTGGTGGTGATTTTGAGTTGATGTGGTGTGTGGTGGTGATTTTGCACAGCTCTATGAGACGACGATTATCGTGGATAATTTGTGATCGATAAATGAGTTGTGACTAATAAAAGTTTTGATTTTATGACCGATAATTTGAAATTTGTGACTGTCTGATAACTTGTGAGTTATAATATTTGTAATTTGTGACCGATAAATAAAATTTGAAGTATAAATTTTTGATTTGAACAAATTGTAACCTATAAAATATTTGAATTGTGACTGTAAGATAATTTGTAACATAAAATTTCTGATTGAAAATTTGTGACTGTCTGATTATTTGTGATTATAATATTTGTGATTTGTGATCGATAAATAAATTGTGACAATAATTTTTGATTTGTGATTGATAAACAATTTGTGACTGATAAACAAATTGCGACCTATAAAATTTTTGAATTGTGAAAGTAAAATAATTTGACATAAATTTTCTGATTTATGATTGAAAAATAATGTGAATAATTAAATCGTTAATTTGTAACCAAATTGTATAAATTTGTGACATTAATATATTTAATTAATTAATTAAAACATAAATAAATTTTAATTAGTATCTGATTTTTGAAATTTGAAACATTTTTTCTTAGTTTTGAAATATGTGATACTTAACCTCTTAATTGTGAAATTTTCCCTCAATTAAATAATGAGCAGAAAATACTTTGACCCTTGTTCAGCCATATTTCCAAAAATTTATGCTTTAAGATTTACACATTCACAGGTTTTTTTTTTCTTTTAATTGTACAAAAATCTATTAACAATTTAATTTTTAGCTAAATCAAAAGGGGCTTAATTAATTAGCACAATCGGAGCCTAGTGAGTCGCCCATCGTCAAAACCGTAATATAATGAAAAATGCTCTAAATGATAGGCTAAATAAAATGTAAAATTAAATGACTTATTTAATTTCATCTTTCATTTAATTTCACATTAACGTCACCATACTGAAATTGTAATCCCTATAAGGATGAATAACATTACTCTAATATTTAACATGCATCTAAATCCTCAACAATCTCTTAAATGGTTTATGATTATGCAAATCATTTGCATTTCTCAATTCCAAAATGCAACAATTTACACCAGCCATTATAAATATGAAAATAACAATTTGGATTAGGTCCGGTTTATGGTTCCAGAATTGATTGATTCTCAATTTTAACACCAAGAATTGAATCGAACTTGAGCAAAATCAGACCAACCCAAGTCAGTTCGGTCTGGTTTTGGTACCACACTAGCCTGCATAAAATATTAAAAAACGCCACCCTGACAACAAAAAACTTCATGGAGCACTAAAAGCAAAATTTCAAGACAAGTTTTTTATGTACCGTTATATGTTCTTTTTTCTTTTACTTGCCTGTAAGGAAAAATATATATTTACACCTCTACACTGCAAAAACTTTCTTGAACAAAATAAATGCAGCAGCAATAACCAACAAACTGAGTACCACTTTCTTGGAAGCTAGCATTCTGAGGTTCACCCTAAGACCATGCTCTTTCATAAAGTTCACTCCAGTCTTGCGTAACCAGGTTATCCAAGAAAGGAGCCAGCACAAAACCACTTTGATGGTCACATTTTCCATACCACCTGAGATTTGCACGTAAGACAAATCAGGACCTCCTTGGGTGCAATTCACCCGATTTAACCCAAGACACTCATTCAGCCATCCTGAGAGATTGACTAGCAATTTCGCTAGGCATGCAATCTCATCATTGGAGATAGGTCGCTTCATCCAATCACCCTTGTACTTTATTTCACCCCCAGTACGGGTTTCAAAACAACTTCTAGGCTCGAATCTTACATCATGTGATTGTTGTTGCTGCTGCGTAGTTTTTGACTCACGTGGTGTTCCAAATGAAGAAGAGTTTGTAATAGGGCCACCAAACAAGATGCCCACTTGGGCTTTCAAGGAGTCTAGACACTGGAGATTCTGAGCTACATTGTTGCTATAGATTGCTTGCAGCTCAGATTCCGCTCGCAATAAAAACAGCTGGCAGAAAGAGCAATTAGCCGAAGTTACTCTCTATTTATCCAGACAGGCACAAATTGCAACCAAACAACGCTCAAAATCAAACCTGAAGCAATTGTTGTCCACCATCTTCTCCATCACTGAAAAGCCGTAAATCTTTGTTCCAGTTCTCATGCAAGAAGGATCCATCTGCATCAGTCTCACATAGGCCATCCTCCCAGTCCTACATTTGGATAAGATTGTTAAATAACAAAATACTGTCCTGGACTACTAGAATACACAATATCTACAAGACTAGTCAATATGCATAAATTAAGATTTTTCCAGGAGGGACGGAAAATAAAATACTAAGAAGAGATGAACCTAAGAAGCACAGACATGAAGAAAGAATTCAGCTACTAGAAGCAAAGACAAAATATTTAATATCAAATACTGGCGTTTGATATATTACCCTTCGGGAAGCAATCATTTGTTTTTTCAAATAAACAATTTCAAGAAAAAGAGATGCATGTGAAACTATGATTGGACTGCAAATATCAGCTGATTGAAGTGATTGTCCATATCATTGACATCAAACATTGATATGCCAAGAGTGTTGGATTTCAAAGTTCACAATGGAATTAATACAAATATCGCATGGGCATATATGGCCAACATATCAATTTCAGTATGATAAGGTTTCGGAAAAGCTGAAATTCCTTCGTATAATAGACAAATGTTCTTCGAAGACTTTCATACATTCATAGAAAGGTCTAAAACAAAAGTAAATTGATAGATTCATTTACAGACACGGAGACATACAGAAAGGAATAGTGAAAGGCATGGCATTGAAAAGGAGATGCAAATACCTGTAATTGTTGGCGGATTGTCGGAACAAATCTGTTTAAGGTATTAAGATGAGACCTAGATGATTCTGCTGGTTTCGAATGAAAAACAGTGTCAACATTCTTTATGAGATCCTTCAGCTCCGTCGATGAAGTTAATATGTTTATAACCTGCATGAATAAAACTGGGAACTGAAGTGTCTGGAGAAAGACTAAAAACAAAATTAACTTAGAAACCTAGCACAAAGGAATCATCCACCATCAAAATCCTCCTCGCCTATTTTCCAGACTCAAGTCCATTAACTAATAAAATTATTCACTGAAAATTGGGCTGATATGACATATACCCATGGTCAGAGGTATTTAATAGCCAAGGAAGACATTGTGATTCATATTTTAGGCCAGCAAGAACCTCAATCTAACATTTGGATACAAGTGAAATATTTTAATATTTGTTCCACAAATACTTCAATCAGGAGAAACATTTTCAGAAACTGGCAATAAAAAACAAACATTTTATGAAAAAAGTGAATATTTGATCACATAGCCAACATAGAAGACCGTCATATTAGTGCCCTTCTGGAAATTTTTGATTTATGCAAAAGAAGGCCCATAAGTACTCACATAGAAGATAAAATAAAGAACGGTTAGAGAATGCTTGACCGAGATTCACAACTTCTCCAATTACTTGGCCACTTTTGATGTGCTATGTCAAATTCCAACAGCTATTTTTACTTTTATTCTTACTCTTCTAACATGCATTGTGCATCTATGCTGTGGACAGAAACTGTTTTGAAAACAAACGAACAACTTTAACAAATTCCATCGTGAAGTCACCACATCCTGTAGAAAGTTATAAATGATAAGAAAAAGGAGTCCAACCATGTCACTCTAAAGTTTCTTAGTTTTTTAGTTTAGCATTTTGGCAATACTATAATGTCTGAAAACTAATATGGCGCCTAAAGCAAACTTAGCCCTGATTTCACTTTATCATGAACCAGGAAAAAATTAGTAGTATTAGGTAATCAATGAGTATTACCCGTAAAATACTAGATTGATGCAGCATTAATTAATCCCCCCCACACCCTACAATCCTTAAAAAAATTATAATGAAAAAATGCCTGAACAAAGAGACAATGGAAAAGAAGACATTTCTATCGGCACATGCCAAACGAAGACACTTTTAAAAAGATGTATTTCTATCTTCTCGTCCTTTGGTACAAAAACATGCAGAACGATGGTTTAATTAAGGTGCTTAGAAGCTAATAAAGACTCAACATGACAAGTGTTTAATTTATAACTTTTACAACAACAAAACTAAAGCACATAACCATTGAATATACGTCACAAACTTGATCATTAATACTGTTGGATAACGCATGGTATGGAAAGAGTAAAATATTAAATTTCGATTATCAAACTTCTTGTCCATGTTTCTCTAGCAGAATATCAAAAAAGAACCTATCAGTGCAAATGAAAGCTAAATCACAAAGCTTGAACAAATACATAGGAAGATCAGGATGGAACAGACCTTCGCAACCATCTGAACTATTACTTCTGCATCTGTATGTAGGAACTTGTGCGCAAATCCAATAAAATGCATTACCAAAGAGCTGTAAAAGAGGTAATTTAACAGTACGAAACCATGCCAAGACGATGTATATCCATGTAGTGATGATTTAAAGACCTCTGCTGAGCTGATGGTTGACATTCCCGTGAGCTTATCTAGATCAGTGAACTCTTCAAAAGTAATCATCCAAGGTTCCATGTAATTGACCCAGAGAGTAAATACCTGAGATGCATTCTTAATGGAAGTTTCCACTGGACAAAACAGAAATGCTCTCAAAATATATCTATACAATGGCCTCTGAATCCACGAGTTCCAAGACCCAACAGAGTGCACACTCAAAGCAGCACCCCTTGATTTAACAAAATTAACTGAACCTGGAACTCCCAAGCTAGGACTCCCAACATTTTCAATTTGATTGAACTCGTCCTTCATTGGCAGAGAAATCAGATTCAGGTACTTCACAAAAACATTTACCACCTCACCCAGTCCTGAAGTAGGTGGACTCTCACCCAAAGCAGATCTAAAAGAGAACCTTAGACCAAAGGACTTGCACAAACCCACAGGAAAGGGCGAAAAATCATTGTCGAGCAACCAAAAATAGATCCACGTATTAACCAGAAATTCTGCTCTCTCAATAAGAGAAATATCATAATCCGTGGAATAATGAAGTAAGGAACTATGATAAGGTTGATGAACATTCAAATCATACGCAGGCACAAATGAACGAAGATATGAATAGAGTAGCCTTAAATAGAAACTAATCTCAGTTTTCTTCTCTTCTTCACGTTTACTACTTGATAGACCAGGAATTGAATATGCCCACTTCTCCAACCTAAACTTTTTCGTCTGCTGGATCTTCACCGTCTCTGAACCCTCGCTATTCCCTCTAGAAACGGGGCAATAAGCAAACCAAAACATGTAATATTCAAAAACATTCAATTGAACCTGATTTGAAGATCCCTTAATCAAAACTTCCATAACCTTGTTCTTGAATAAGGGACACAACTCAGTCAACACCTGACAATCAGGTTTTATTTGAAGCAAGCACCGAACCCATTCTGGTAATCGTTCAGCCGGAAATATATACTTGACAAGGGACAGCCTATCAACTGCTGAAATTGAAGACAACAACACTCCATTTGGTGAAAGTAGGCTGAATATTTTGCCTGTGAACCAGGGAAATATAGTAGATGAAGAATATTAAAGCAGGGATAATAAATTGATGAAGAAATCACACCAGAGACATCAAATTAATCAAATAACCTAACAGTAGCTAATTATAATGTTGCAAATTTCTTACAAAATTCAAAATGGTTATACCAATAGAATCTTAAAACAAATGAAAGTTTCGGGGGAGAAAAAAAAAAGTTCAATGTCCAAAGTGAACAACACTACTAGTTGGACGAGAAACTGCGTTTTTAATCATCTTAACTTTCAAGGAATAAATATTGTAAAATTCATTTACAAAAATATACAGAAATAGATAAATTAAATCCAAACCTGGGGGAATTAATCAAAGATGGTTGGGGAACAACGCAATTCTAGCACTCTAGGAAGATAAAATATGAGAATAAAACTTCGAAATACTAACTGACTTAATCAGGTCAGAAAACCCTACCATCGAGCTCAGAATCATCTGCTGACGCCGCGATATCAATCCATCCGCTGAGAGACTTACGCTTTGGTGCTGAAGAAGCGGATTCATCAAAGCCGAAGATTTTACAAATTAGGGTTGGGAAAGTTATGGAAAAGAACCACCGCTGCTGGTCCGGGGTGTGCTTACGGAGGAAGGAATCCACAGCGGAGCAGGCGGCTGAGATCTGCACTGCTGTCGCAGCCGCAGCGATCTTCTCCGCCAGCTCCGTCGACTTGGTCTGCATATACGAGTGAGGATTCATTACGTACAATTAGAATTGAGTGTGTATCTTTAAGCGGTTAGGGCACGGGAAGGGGTTTAGGAGAAATTTTGAAAAGAGCGAATCGGCAAATGGCGCCTTTAAGTAAAGAGAAAAATGGAGGGGGGTCTCGAAGGGAGGGGTTTACGTGGAGGTGGGGGCGTCCACCTTGTGATCGTGACAATGTGGACCACATTTATAAATTCATTGATTGAAGATATTTGTTTGATTCACATATTTTTTTAAAATATAAAATTATTTTTTCAAAACTCATTTTCAACCCCACATTTTTCAATAAAATAATATTACAAGTAAATTCAAAAATTTTCCTTATTTTTTAATTATATATTTTCCATCAAATCACTATTTAAAATGCATTATCCACTCAATAATGTACATCAAACATGTCTCAGTTCAGTATCTACTATTCATTTTTATCTCGAACTTTTTTTTTTAGAATTTATAGTATAAAATAAAAAAATATTATGAACAAACTTAAAAATGATTATTTCTGAAAAATGTGTAATTGAAAATGAGTAGAAAAAAATAATTACACACAAGCAGTAATTTAGAGGCGTTTGATGTAAAAAAAATTAGTGTATATTTTATGAATTATATCACAATTTATTTATTGATCACATATTGTCAAATTAATTGGTCACAAATCAAAAATCTCATAAGTCACAATTTATATGTCGGTCATATATTTTCAAATTTCAAAGTCACATATTATTTTGAGATTACAAATCGAAAAAAAATTATAGGTAACGACTTATCTATCGGTCACACGTTTTCAAATTTGCTGGTCACAATTTATCTATCGATCATACATTTTCAAACTTGCTGGTCACATTATTTTTAGTCACAAATTATTGAATTTTAATGTCACAGTTTAATAGTTAGTCATGGTAAACCAAATAGCCGGTCACATACATCAAACACCCCACCTCCAATCCCGATCTACCATCAATATTTGGTCACAAACATTATCCCACCATCACCACCACCACCACTACTACAACACCACCACAATACCACCACCACCACCACCACCATTAGATCAAATACACTAGCAATAAAAATCATCACAACCACCACCGTCACCGCCACCACCACCACCATCACCATCATTTTTGTTACACCACCATCACCATCACAACACCGCACCACAACATCGCCGCACATACCACCACAAACAGATCACACCATCTCGTCACAAACCTCACCACTACTGCATGTATCCTACCTAGATCCAACTCACCACCATCACCATCTCGACCGCACCGTCAACACCACCGCCAACAACAGAAACGCACCACCGCCATTGTTAGAAACACACAACCACTAAATCGGTGAATACTTTAAGTGGATTTAAATTCTACTTATTAATAGTATATGATTTTTCAAGAAAAATCTAGACTTTTCTTTTGAAAAACAAATTTGATACTTTTCAAAACTTCAAACAGTGGAAACTAATAATTGAAAATCAGACTAATAAAAAGGTCAAAGTACTTAGGACAGATAATGATCTGGAATTTTGTAACTTTGAATTTGACTCTTTTTGTAAAGAATCTAGAATTCTGAAGCATAGAACGGTAACATACACTCCTCAGAAAAATGTTATTGCTGAAAGAACGAATAGAACCTTATTAGAAAAGGTGAGATGCATGTTACTGAGTTCCAGACTTCCAAAAAATTTATAGGGAGAAGCCCTAAAAACTGTCACTCATCTTACTAACATAATTCTTGCAAGTGCTATTGATTTTCAAATTCCTGAGCACTTATGGTCTGGAAAGTCTCCAAACTATTTTAAACTTAGGGTGTTTGGTTGTGCTACCTATTTTTATCAAGATATAGGCAAACTTGAACCCCAAATCTAAAAAATGTGAGTGTATGTTTTTTTTTTTTTTTGGATTATGGAGAAGAAACTAAGGGTTATACACTTTGGGTAAAAGGAAAAGATGGGTTCAGAGTTATCATTAGTAGAAATGTGGTATTTGATGAAAGTCAGTCTTATAAAAACTCCTCAAATCAAAATATTGATCAAGCTACTCCTGTTAAAAAAAATGTCCTGGAGAATCTAGAATATGATCCTACTAAACCCGATAATTTATATGAGGTAGATATTACTCAATCTGAGATAGATCAGCCTCAAAATAAGTCTGATACTGAAGATCAATTTCAGGGTATTGCTTTTGAAAATTATCAATTGGCCAGAGACAAGGGTAGAAGGAATAGGTTTCCCTCTACCAAAATTAACATTGATGAATTTGTGACCTTCTACTTTGAACTTGAATCTGTAATTTTGAACCTACAACTTTTGAAGAAGCTAGTAACAGTAAAGACTCCAAACTTTGGCTGGCGGCTATGCAAGAAGAAATAGACTCTCTAATAAAAAATAAGACATGGATTCTTGTTGATAAATCTAAATACCAAAAGATTGTTGATTGCAAGTGGGTTTATAAAATTAAAGACAATAAACCAAATTCATTAGGCAAAAGATATAAGGCTAGACTTGTGGCGAAATGCTTTACATAAAGAGAGGGTATTGACTATAATGAAATTTTCTCACATGTTGCAAAGTACACCTCTATCAGAATTTTGCTTGCCTTAACAACTCATTTCAACTGAGAATTAGACCATTTTGATGTTAAGACTGTCTTTCTAAATGGTGATCTTGAAGAAGCCAAGTATATGTATCAACTAAAAGTTTTGAACTTAACTCAAAATCAGATCAGGTTTGTTTGCTAAAAAAATTTCTTTATGGCTTGAAATGGGCATCGAGACAATGGTATAAGCAATTCTACTCCTATGTTCAGAATCTGGCTTTCCTTAAGAGTAATTTTGACTCCTGTTTCTTTTTCAAATGGTCGGGAGGACCTGAATCTGTTTACCTATTATTATATGTTGATGATATGCTTCTTGCTTTCTATAATAGATCTGAAATGAATTCTGTTAAAGAAAAACTTAAAGTTGAATTTAAAATGAACGATTTAGGACAAGCAAAAAGAATTTTAGGTATGGAGATTAGAAGAGATAGAAAAAATTGTGTTTTATATGTGAGTCAAAACTCTTATGTAAATAAAATACTTGAAAAGTTTGCTATGACTGAATGTAAATCCATGACTTTGCCTATTGCAAATCATTTCAAGCTTTCTAGAGAACACTCTCCTAAAACTGATGAAGAAATGATAGGATAAGTAAAATACCTTATGCAAAAATGTTGTTCGCTCTATTATGTACCTTATAGTTTGTACCAAGCCTGACTTAGCTCATGGTATAAGTATCCTTAGTAGATTTATGGCTAATCCAGATGAAACACATTGGTTAGCTATTAAATGGATGATAAGGTATCTAAAGGGTTCAACTGAATTGAGTTTAAGATTTCAAAGATGTAATGAAGGTGTTATCCTGAAAGGGTTTACTGACTCCGATATTACAGTGATTTAGATAAAAGAAGATCAATCTCTTCTTATGTTGTTACTCTTTGTGATGGTTGTGTTAGTTGGAAATCTCAATTGCAAAAGCTTGTAGCTTTATCCTCCACAGAAGCTGAATACATTACAGCTTGTGAGGATGTTAAAGAGGGACTGTGGTTAAGAGGTCTTTTTGATGAAATTGGTTTCATGAATAAAGTAGTTAGAATCTGTATAGATAATCAAAGTGCTATTCATTTGAGTAGAAATCCTGTATATCATGATATGACTAAACATGTTGACATTAAATTTCACTTTGTCGGAAATATGGTTGAAAAGGGCTTGATTAATCTGGTTAAAATCCCAACTGAGTTTAATTCTTTTGACATTGATACCAAGGTATTACCTCTAAACAAATTTAGAAACTGTTTGAAAATTTTGAACATATCTTGAAGGTAATAAATTCAGTAAGATTCTAAATCTGCTTTATTTTTTTTTCAAATACAAACTGATTGTCTTTCTTTTCTTTTACAGGAACTTTAGAGCAAAAGAAACAATGTAAATTATGCATTGAATCCACAATAGAACACCAAGAATAGATCAGCAATGTGGAGATTGTTGTGGGCTGCCTCTCTATTCTGGTATTGGGCCTCTTCATTTGTCATTGGGCTTTGTCGTGTTTGGCCACCGAGTTGTTTTACTTTGATAAAACACATTTTTTGTAAACGCGATTTTTGCCTTAGGTGGATTGGTTGATCTTGGCCTCACACGTGGCATACTCATAACCGTTGGATGAGGTGTTTTGTGGTTGGATTTCATAACCCTTCTTCTGGACTCTTCAAAAAAAATACGGTGCATATTCTAGAGTTCTCTTCGTTTTCTCTCTCTGAGTGTTTAGATCCCTTCATCTTCTTTGTGGTTTGATCTCTGTAATATCTTAGTATTATGTTCTGATTGTATTTGGTGTGCAATTTAGAGATTGTGAGAAGAGGGATTTGTGTGAGAAAGGCGAAAGAAAACTTGTATTGCTCTTTGTGGTTCTTAGTGGATTTGAGTATAATCTATTTCGTATATGCTTAATCAGTGAGTAGGCCTTTGCTAAACATCCGGGCTCTAAGGGGCGAAAATTCTATGTGTTCTTCCATTTTCTGCAATTTTACCTCATTGCAAACATTTTTGGTATACAAAACTTTGATTCTGAGACCAATATATATATATATATATATATATATATATATAAAAGAAGATTTTTGAAATTTGAACTCACGGGAAATTACAAGATAATAGAGAGAAATTTTTAAATTACAAAGAAATCTAAAAACTATCTTGAAAAAGGTAAATATCACTTATTTCACTCTCGAGGAAAACAAATGAAATGGTTCTCCTTTTAAAGATCCGAATATGAAACAATTGAAGCATCTTGAATAGTATCTTGAGAGCCACGCGAAAAACTTTTCTTCACGTGAGAGAATCTTGAAAAACTTTCCACTTGAACACTTGAGAGAATAACTTTCCACTTGATCACTTGAGAGAATTTTGAAAAACTTTCCACTTAAGAGCCACGTGAAAAATTTTACTTTGGAAAATTATATTATCTCTTTCCCGGCTTTTTGAAATCTTTGTGAAGTCTTCTTTTTAGTGTCAGCAAGGCTGGAGGAATAATTTGTTGGCTAGAAAACGCATCTTGAAAAGTAAATCCTTTGATTTTTTAGCACGGTATTGATACAGTTTATCAAGAAAACTCGGGTCATGTAGTCATTTGATAGTTTTCAGATTTTATTGATCAATTAAATCATCAATATCAAATCCATAACAATCATCTTCATTATCATAGACATAATCTGATTCTTCACTTGAAGTATCTAACTTTGATTTCTTAGAAGTGGCTTCTACTAAATTTGCAATTTTTTTCGAAATTATAGATAATTCTTCTGAAGTTTTACACTGATTTAACATAGTCAATAGTTTTGATTCTTTTGTAAGAAAATTGGCAGTTTTTTCTTGTTTTTTAGAAGGAACTCCGATATTCTTTTGTTCTTGAATCCATGCGTTTACTGCCTTAGGATAACAATTTGTTTCATGAAATTTAGACCACCAATTGATTTTGAATCTCCTTACAATCTTTTTGACATTGAATTCCGAACCAGGATTTTGAGTAATTAGATAGTCCCAACAGAAAATCCATGAGACTTTGAGATTCATTGAAAATTGAAACAAAAGATTTTCTTGAGACTTTAAAAAGGGGTTTGTCTCTTTTATGAAATGTTCGAACCCTTGACGAGTAAGACTGATAACACAGTCTAGTCATGCCAAAATATTCGGACTGTGTTTAAAACCATTTTGAAAAATTATTTGAACAAACCTGGTTAAAAAGAATAAACCAGGAATGCGAAACCAGTCTAAAGAAAAAGACATTAGATCACGCATTAATGTAGTCAAAATAATTGAAACGAGATTCAAATGAAATTTGTTTAGAAAAAATCTTTTTCTTCTCATTCCATGGACTGGTCCCCCAGTCTTCATAAGACCAAACCCTTTGAATATAAATTTTTAAGAAATCAATGTAATTTTGTTTTTGACCATTTAGAGTATGAGTAATAACAGCTGATCATGTTTTGACGAGAATAGTTTCATAATATTCTCTTGATATTTTGATATTTTTTGGTAGGAAATGGAAAATTTGAAGTAAAAAGTCTTGAATACATTCATCAAGGGATGGGTATCCATGAATCTATAAAGTCTCCATTCCACAAATGGGTAGAAACAAAGGTTTTGTTAAATAATGAAAGGTAATTTGAGATGGATTAATTTCTGGTAATTTACCAGATCCTGTTTGGACAGTTTTTTTGAAGTTTGAGGGTTCCTTTTAAGTAGAAGCTAATATAGTTTTTTGAGAATTTGAGATATAATCATCAATTGTAAGTAAAGGAATTGAAGATTTTTGCTTATTCTTCTTCTTAGAGGAACAAGAGAAACCCACATCTCATAAGTGTTTCACTCAACACTCTTCTTTTGTAAGGACTCTCTAGTTAAGAAGTCTGCAAGATAGATTTTCCTTGTATATATAAAATTTTGAAATCAAAGCAAAATAGAATAGCTTGTCATCTTGTAAAAATTTTGTTTTGAAACAAGGTTTTTAACGTCTTTTGAAACTTTACAATCAATTTTTAAAATAAATTATTTATTGATTAAATCATCTTAAAATTTTGAAATACATAAAACAATTAATAAAATCTCCTTTTTTTATCGTAGAATACTTTTTTTGAGGGCCAGTCCAGATTCCACTGCAAAATCTGACTAACTGTTCTTGTTTTGACATCTTTGGAATCTGCTTTCGTACTTCACCATACCATATATCATAGGCATCAGTTTCGACA
Source organism: Fraxinus excelsior (assembly GCA_019097785.1). NCBI lineage: Eukaryota > Viridiplantae > Streptophyta > Magnoliopsida > Lamiales > Oleaceae > Fraxinus > Fraxinus excelsior. The sequence goes on along the minus strand of CM032625.1, from coordinate 1,679,202 downwards.
ATTATTAAGGCTTGTGGGTCAAGTATTGAAAGCAAGGTATGCTTTTGACAACTGCTTTAGGCTTTTGAACAGCTAAAGTATGCTCGTGATTTTAGGGATCGGGCTTATTTTGTAATCCTTTGAAAAAGGGGGCACATATCAATATAATATTTTTAATAAAGTCTTACACGTAATTGACACAACCTAGAAATCTTTGAAGACTAGATTTCTCAAGGATTTGATCAGGAAATTTGTCAGTAAACTCAAGACTTCGTTGAATAGGAATAATAATTTCTAAGTGAATATTATGTCCTAAAAACCTAATGTTCGTTTGATATAAAACAACTTTTTTAGCAGATATTGCTAAACCATTTTTCTTAATAACTTGAATGAATGTATGCAAATGTTTGAAATGTTGTTTAATACTTTCAGAAAATATTTAAACATCACCAATGTAAATAATGATAAAAATTGAGAATGGATTAAAAATATCATTCATGATTTTTTGAAACTCAGAATGAGTATTTTTTAGACCAAAAGGCATAACATTCCACTCGTATTATCCGAAAGGAACATTAAATGCAGTCTTGTATTTGTCTTCTTCTTTGATTTGAATTTACCAAAAACCAGATTTCATATCAAATTTTGAGAAGATACAAACTTTGAATAATCTATTCAGAAGATCTTTCTTTTGAGGTAAAGGATGACGAATCCATTGAAAAGTTGAGTTGAGTGGTTTATAATTAATTACGAGTCATGGAGCTCCATGCTCGATTTCAGCAGAATTATTGACATAGAAAGCCGAACAATTCCAAGGAGATTTGCTTGACCGAATAAAACCATTTTCAAGGAGATCATTAATTTCTTTGATACAATTATCAATTAAATCCTTGTTCATTTGAATTGGTCTAGATTTGGTAGGGATATTGGATTCTTGGATATCAGAATTGTATGGAAGGGAAATAATATGTCTCTTTCTATCCCAAAATGCATTTAGAGTAGTAGAGCAAATTTCTCTTTCAATTTGTTTTTGAAAAGCTGAAATTTTATCTTTTATTGAAGATTTTTGCAACTATTCTTCAATTCTTTTGAATTTGATTTCTTCTTTAAGAAATTGAATATGTTGATTTTTCAAATTTATATTATTAACGATTTTTGAAATCGTTGCTTCTTTTACAGAATTAACATCTTTAAAAGATGGCGGATTTGTGAATTTGAAAAATATTTCTTAACCAAATTTTTTTATAGATAATCCTTTAGCATCTGATTTAAAAGGATAAATTTGAACAATGAAGTGTGTACCAAGAATAATTTTTTGATCTAAATCTTTAACAAGATAAAATATATTCTTGAAACAAATATTTGAGTTGCAAACATATGCTCTTGAAAGTTTATACTGAATATTGAGTTTTTTACCGCTGGCTCCATATGTCGCTCAGTAGTTTTTTTTTCAAAATATTTGGTATGAATTAATCATTTCCTAATTCAATTTTGATCTGCACCAGAATCAATAGGAACTCATGTTGAAAGTTTGAATTCTTTGTTAATGATAATTGTCATATGATAATACCATTTTTGTAGCTGAATTCCATTAATAGCATTAACCTTCTCAGCTTTAGCTTCTTCTTCTTTATCAGAAGGATGAGGTGAATGATAGCTAGGATGAAAAGCATGATGATGTGATTCGGATAAAGCTTCAAGCAGACGAAAATTTGAAGTGCGTTGATATGAAGATACGGATGAATTCGAGATCAAATCAAGGCAAAGATGCCATGCAAACGTGTAATCGAGTTATGGAGTCCAAAATGTTGGAGTTGATAAGCCAATTGACAAGTCTCATGAAGGAACCAAAGGTCGAAAATGATTGGAAAGCGGTAGAAATAAGAAGCCAAAACGAAGGCCAAGTTGAAGAACCATGCGGCCGCATGGTTCTAAAGCTATGCGGCCGCATGGCTACTGTCCAAGACCTTCATGGGAAAATTCATTTTGCCCATGCGGTTGCATGGAACATTTTTTTGTCGAGAAGTTTAAATTTTGGCAAGTTACCTAGTTTCGTTAGGATTCTATTTCTTTTGATAATTTATGATATTTTTCGAGTTATTTCCGAATTTTAACTAGATTTTAGGGTTTTTATATAAATACTTTGTCTATTATTCATTGTAAGAGACTTTTATGATTATTAAGAATTAATACAACTTTGTGAGTTTTTCCTCCAATGTTCTTGGTGACTTAAAAACTTATATCTTGAACTTATTAAAAGGTACCGTAGTCCTTTTGTGGCGTTCCTACTTCACGATTCTTGTTCCGAGTAATCAACGGGTCGAGTTTCTTACGTGTAATCTCGATTCTTGATACGGGTCAGGTTAATCTTTGCGTGGCGTAATTTTTAGCTTTCTTGGGTTGGTTCCATCTTGTTCGTGAATTCTCAAGATCAATTCTTAGTTGGGTTCACATCAGTTGGTATCAGAGTTTGGCTCTAGATTTCAGGTCATCTATCATTTACTTTCTGTCATTATACTTTTTTTTCCGAGTAAAAAAAAATTCAGAATTTATTGTTCTTGTTTGGAGTCTTTATTTTTGTTGATAATTGCCTCTAGATTCAGTAGTTAGTTGTTATTAAAAAAAGAAGTTACTATTCATGTGAAAAAAAAACATATACTTCGTGAACGTTTAGAGGCAACGCAAAACAAAACAATATAAATTTTGAGTCATTTTGTTTTTTTTTCTTGTATTTGAGTACATTACCTCAGTCCGTGCCAAAAAAATTTATATTGATTATTCGAGACTTGTACTTGTGATGGTGATCGTTACGGGATTTAGTCATATTTGATTGAGATCGGTTATTTCTCGAGTCATTGAGAAAGGAGGGTGAGCCGTAAAAAGGTAGAGTGGTGAGCTTATTATCGGGTAAAAGATAATCTTGAGTGATATACGAGTGCAAACACGTGAGGTAAATTGTTTCGTTCTTTTTGTTATTTCTTTTCGTTTAAATTCTTGTTGTTTACTTAATTGCAAATGGGAAGTATGAGTAAAGGCGAGGAGGAAGAGGTACCTAAGGGGATTTATGCACAGATTATGGGTAGTTTACAGGCTATATATCATAGGTTTCATCAGTTGGGTTTGGTGGTTGAGCGTAATTGTCTTGATGTAGGTAGGCCAGAAACTTTGATTGGGAGTCAGTAGCGAAGGACGTGCCAAAGGGTTCCTCGTGGGGATAGAGACAGTAGGCTTGAATGAAAGAGTAGTCATTTTGTTGGAGTTGGTGTTGATTTGGGAAATGTGTTTAAATGGGAGATTAGAGAGCATCATAAAGAATGTAATAGAGTCGGGAAACCTGTAGTGGATGAAACTTGTGTGTTGATGCGTGATTTCCATAAACCCATCCAATTGGATAATGTTGAGCAGCTACGGAAAACGATATTTCAAACTAGATGTCACGTTAGTAGCAAGATATGTAGTTTGATTATTGAAGGAAGTAGTTGTGTAAATATTGTTAGTGCTATGCTTGTCGAGAAACTTGGGTTGACTACAGTCAAACATTCCAAACCTTATAAATTGCGATGGTTAGATGAATGTGAAGAGGTTAGGGTATGTGAGCAGGTGTTGATAACTTTCACAATTGGGAGGTACCACGATGAGGTGTTGTGCGATGTCGTTCTTACATATGTCGGGCATATACTATTGGGTAGGCCATGGCAACATGATAGGAAGGTGAAACGTGATGAACGTAAAAATAGGTACAACATTACTAAGGATGGGAAGCTTATTAGTCTTGCATCATTGACACCACATCATGCTTATGAAAATCGACTCAAATTAAAAAGTGAGCGAGAGAAACAAAATAAAGAGCGGAAAAAGGAGAGCTAAAGAGAAGAAAGTAAGGTGGCTGAGAGTGAAGAAAATATATTAGAGCCACAAAAGAGTGAAGAAGAAAATAAAGAGGTGGCTAAAACAATAGTAGAGCCACAAGAGGGAAAAAAAAGAATAAAAATGAGAGTGGAGAGGTGGCAAAAAAATGAGAAGGAGCCACAAGAGGTAAAAGAAAGTGAGTTATCAGAGAGAAATGAAAAATCAGAAGTAAGCTTACATGAAAAAAAGAATGAGTGTGAGGGGGCTTTAATCAGAACTAACAATCCCTCCTCCAATTTCGATTATTCTCTTTTGCATGAATTCAAGGAATTACTCCTGTAGGATTAATTTGTGGCGAGCCATACATTGAGAATCCAACTTGAGCAATGCAAATGGAGGCTTTCAAGAGTAAGGATGGAGAGGTGCTGAGTGGAGTTATGGTAACATGTCAAAACCTTATACCTAGGATAGAGAATAGGCTGGCGTGTAGGAATAGTTTTCCATATAGGACATGTACTTTTGCAAATGTTGATGCATCCAATCATTCTGTGAGTATAATAAGTCCACTATCCAATACATTCATGGAACATGCTTTGCTTGTTCATGATATACACCTACTACACCATCAGATTCTAGCATGACACACGGAGTTAATCATATATGCTAGACAATTAGGTTGCATTATAGGGAATTGTAGGAAAGTGTGTTTGAGTTTATATCCTGATTTTCTTACATGTCTTATATTGGATTTATGGAATGTGTTAGGATTAGGTGTAATGTCTATTAATTCCATTACATACATCAATTTAACGAGGGGTTTTAATTTACTAACGTCGTTCAATTTAATATCTTCATCTATTGGTATTAGTATTAGATTTTGTGAGAAACATGAGATCCTTCATGACACATATCAATGTAGCCGAGGGATCCGTCGAGACGTGTTTTGTTTGATCCATGCACTGGTGTTTGGAAGATCCTACGTACAAGGCAAAAATGAATTCAAATGAGGTCCAAACTATATCCTAGAGGAGATGGACATTTCTATATCATTGTTATGAGCGAAATTGATGAACACAGCTTGGTTCTTTGGGGTAAGTTGGTAATTGTTGGCATTTTTGAAGTTTTTAATGTTGCTTCGTTTGATGCAGGTCCGAATTCGAGGTCAAATCCTTTCGAAGAAAGAAGGGATGATGTGATCCGGATAAGGCTTCAAGCGGGCGAAGATTCGAAGTGCGTTGATACGAAGATACAGATGAGTTCAGGATAAAATCAAGGCAACGATGTCATGCAATTGTGTTATTGAGCTATGAAGTCCAAAATGTTAGAGTTGACAAGCCAATGGACAAGTCTCATGAAGGAATCGAGGGCCGAAAATGATTGAAAAGCGATAGAAATAAGAAGCTAAAACGGAGGCCACGTTGAAGAACACTGTCTGAGAGTTTCATGGGCAAATTCATTTTGCCCATGCGGCCGCATAGACCACTTTTTTGGTGAGAAGTTTAAATTTTGGCAAGTTACCTAGTTTCGTTAGGATTCTATTTCTTTTGATATTTTATGATATTTTTCGAGTTATTTCCAAATTTTAACTAGATTTTAGGGTTTTTATATAAATACTTTGTCTATTATTCATTGTAAGAAACTTTTATGATTATTAAGAATTAATATAACTTTGTGAGTTTTTTCCTCCAATGTTCTTGGTAACTTAAAAACTTATATCTTGAACTTATTAAAAGGTGTCGTAGTCCTTTTGTGGCGTTCCCACTTCACAGTTCTTGTTCCGAGTAATCAACGGGTCGAGTTTCTTACGCGTAATCTCGATTCTTGATACAAGTCGAACAACAGGTCGGGTTGATCTTTGCGCGGCGTAACTTCTAGCTTTCTTGGATTGGTTCCATCTTGTTCGTGAGTTATCAAGATCAATTCTTAGTTGGGTTCATATCACATGAGAAGTATCATTTGAGTCGGATTCATCAGAAGACTCTTGAGAAAGATGATCATTTTTAGATTTAAAAAGTACTACTTCTATTCGTACTTCTTTCATTTGTTTTTCAAGAATAACTATTTGAGATTTCATTTGATTAACTTCCATCTTCAAATCAGAAGTAGAAGTTTTCTTTTCTGAAAATTGATTCATAATATTTTGCAAAATGACGGGTTCAGGAGTAGAAGATGAAGGTAAAAGAGTAGCAATTTTTTTTGAGCTGAAGATCTTTAATTTGATGAACAATATCTTGAATGAGTTTTTCTTCTTTAGTAAGAATATTAGTGGTTTTACAACTACAAATTTCTTTATCTTGGCTAGAATAATTATCTGACTCATAGTCAGAATCTTCCTAACGTTGAAAAACAGGTTCTAGTTCAGAATTAGATTCTTCATCAGAACTGGAAATTATATTAAGAAGTTGAAGTTTAATATCTTCATCTATTTGAAGATTATTGATCTTATTCTTAATAGGACATTTATTAGAATAGTGTTCACTCTACTTGCATTTTCAATCAGTGATATAATTTCTATTTTTAAAACCTTTTTTCCTTTGAAAATTTTGAATATTTTTTGTAATTTATTTTTGTGAAATTCTTTTCAAAATACTTTCCCTTCTTAGAAAATTCTCGATTCTTTCTTTTTGAAAGAGGAACAATTTTCTCATAGCCATATTGTTTACAAAAAGATCCGAGTTCTTTACGACTCTCAATTCTTAATGATTTTAATTTGGCTTTGAGTTTTAAATCATTACAGAGAGCTAATCCTTCTTCATTGATAATAGTGATTATCTCTTCATAAGTAAGATTTTGATAACCTTCACTATCATAATCTCTTTTGATAGTATTTTTATTCTTTCAGCAAAAAGTTTAGGAAGTCCAGATATAAATCTTTCTTTCCAAAATGACTCATCACAATCTTGATGAAGCATAATTCTTGTAATAAAAATATCTTTATACCATTTGAAATTTTGTAATGAAGGACAATGAAAGTGTATAAGAATATCCGAATTCTTTTCAACAAAAGAAACAAGATTTCCTACGAAATGTTTGATAATAGTATAAACATGAGTCATGAAACTATTGTTTTGTTCTTGATTATCAATAGTAGAAAGAATTTCATTCCTTTCTCCATCGGTTATATAATTGTATCACCAATTTTGTAAGCAACCCGCAAAACCTATAGTGATATAATTGTATGTTTGAGCAAGAATAATATTTGAAACAAGATATGAATTATAACATATAACCATTTTTTCGTACAGTTGAATAATTTGATATTCAGATAAATTGTCTAACTTCAATTCAACGATAGATCTTCCATCGTATGAATGTTTTTCTTCAAAAAGTAAATCACGAGCAGTATGAGAGGAATAATAAGGAGGGACTTTAGAGGTTCATCCACTCAACTTATTAATTTGAGGAATTTCATTATCAATGAATTGAGATTCAATCTCATCAATGGTGTTAACATTTTTAGAAGATGTAATTTTTGATAATTGAGTAGCTAGTTCTTTTATAACTTTTGACTTAGTATTGAAATTGTCAGAAGATGAAACTTCAAGAATTCTACAGAAAGTTGGAGTAATAACTTTCTTTTTCATGACTTTTGAAGATTTTGAAAAACTCTCAACATCAGAATTTATCTCAATTCTATTTAGTTGAAAACAAACAGATTGAAGAACAATATTAGTATAATTGTTCTAAGATTGAATGTTTTTTATATCTTTAGCAACAACCGTAGATTCATCAGGTCGTTCAATAGAAATCCTTTTGAGGGGAGAAACAAGAATTTCAATCTTCCCTTGAAGAACAACAATTTCTTCCATTAGGGGATGTAAAGATTGAATAGTATTACCAGAAGATGTTTTTCAAGTTTTTGTAGAAAAATTAGTGTTTTGAATAGTCTTCTTTTTCTTTTTTTGAATAGATATTTTGTTAAAAACTTTAAGATAAGCCCACTTATAAAAACTTAAATTTTTTGGGTATTCAAAAAAAAATTCCAGAAAGATTCAATTTCTTCTTTTGAAAAACTTTTATGGAATAATTTTCTAAACTTTGGACTTCTTTTGTCTGATTTGTTTTAAATTCATTGCTTCCATCAATAGAAGAAGAAATTACATTACATTGCTAATCAAGTCTTTTAGAAGGTGGTATCATGTCTGAAAGAGTTGGTGAACCAGGTTGTTCTGGTTCATCATCTTTATCAGTATTACAAAAATGAGTTTTTGGAACGTTCGGATCAAAATCAACTCCATTAAAAGAAGAAGTTGAATTTCTAGCAGATTGAGCGAAATGAGATTAAGATCTATCATCTATTCTAGATGAAAAGCTTCTTTGAAAAGTATTTGAGGAAGATGGTTTGTCAAAAATAATCCTAGCACTTCCATCAGGAAATTGATAATTTGTTGAGGATTTTTTCTAATAGGAGTAGGATTAGGATTTTGTACATTTTCAAAATCCCAATGTAATCATTTTTCTTGAAGATTCCAATGAATTCTCTTTGGAATCATGACATTTGAACGGAGTGGATTAATTTCAACTAAAAGACTTTCGTCTCTTGGAGAAGATCGAAGAGTACGAATGTTGAGTTAAGTGTTTAAAAGTTTGTAATAAACTCGGTAGATTAGAGCAAAAGCTCTTGACTGATCATCAACTTCAAAATTTTTTGTTTGAATTCGAAAATTAAGAGCATTAAGAATAGCTCCATCTTGAAGGCTCATAGAAAAATTTGGGTAGCAATTTGAAAATAATGGACCACTTTCGAGATTAGACTCAAGCATGGATAATAAAAAATGTTCAAATCTTAAGAGTCTTTTATCTCTTAAAGTTATAAGAACATGAATATCTAAACCAAGTCGAAACAATAGTTTAACAGCAATCTGAACAATACCAATATGTATATATTGAAATTTCTTTCTACGAGCGAGGATAGATTCTCTTGAAAGGAGATTGATTGAAGTAATCTGTTCCTTAATAGGGATAGTTTGTTCCAAAGTTTTTATAACATAACTTTGAGTGAAATCAAAATTTCCTATCTCATAGATACAGCTCTTGTCTATTTTTGGGATAGTCTAATTTTGAAGAGTTTGTTCAATTTTAACAATTTGAAACTCTTTTGAATTAATATCATTTGAAATATTATTTGATGCAGATGCATTTTGATCTATTTCTTCATTATTATCTTGAAAATATTTTGACATGCTTCCATTATTTGAACTATTTCTTTTGAACCGCTACTTTTACTAAACCAATTTGACATAAAAAACATAATCAAATATAATGAATGGGAAAAAAGTAATATTACCGCAGTAGACACAATACAATAGGCAGGACTGACGCAAAACCAAAGCCTACAAACGGGACCACTCAAAACGCCAACTCCGACAAACACGGGCTGACCGACGTGTATTCGGTAGACATCAATGACAACACACCAGTATAACCTAAAACACAATGACAAAAGTAATATAACACTAATCTTACTCAAAACACTCAATTATGATTCTGATACCAAATTAGGCCTAGGTTAAAGACAATTATGAAGGGAAGAAATCACAATAAATTACAAAATAACAGAGAGAAGTTTTTAAATTACAAAGAAATCTAAAAACTATCTTGAAGAAGGTGAATATCACTTATTTCACATTTGAGGAAAACAGATGAAATAGTTCTCCTTTTAATGATCCGGATATGAAACAATTGAAACATCTTGAACAGTATCTTGAGAGCCACGTAAAAAACTTTTCTTCACGTGAGAGAATTTTGAAAGATTTTCCACTTGATCACTGGAGAGAATCTTGAATAACTTTCCACTTAAGAATATATATATGAAATCCAACGTGCAATGACTTAAAGGTTTTGATTCTACAGGTTGAACTGTTGCTACAACCAGAGAATCTTCTGCATTGTTATGATTACCGTTTCAAATTGATTTTTTGAATTTGCTAATATTATGGGCGTGTAATTAAAGGCCTAATATATGACTGTAACTGAATTTTCGGTTACAAAGACGTTGATGGGAGAAAATTTTGGGGCAGTTACTTATGGGTTTATTATTTCTTGTGTAGTATTTTAGATGTATTTTCAAAGACATAGTATTTATAGGATTTTTATTTTTAGTTAAGTTAAATATGATTTTTTTCCCATATAGCTTTTCATATTACACATTACCAAAGTGCTAACCTCGTACTTACACGATCATTCCTTAATATTTTTTGTTTACTCTTTGGAATGTAGCTTACATGCGCCAAAAAAGCGTCTCAACTCAGGATTGAAAGGTTTTGACTTTTATGAAACAGCAGAACCCGGTCTATCCTCCAACAGAAATCCGCCACGTGAAGGAAACAGCCATCTGATCAACGGTTTCTTTACGACGCAGTTAATGCTCGCATTTACCATGGGAACCTGTTTGACATCCTCAAAATTTTAAAAAACATTGTTTTCATTAAATTTTTTTAGAGAATATAAGGTTAAAAAGTTTTGAGTTTGCTTGTAGAATATTTTATTATTTGAATGTTTGATTGAAAATAAGTATAAGAAAAGAATGTCAAACGGGGCGAAAATTCATACAATTATAAATCTAAGAGAGAGAAGAAAAAGACAGTACACACACGGTAAACTAGAGAGATAATTTTGTTTGGTGGAGGTGTAATGAAAAATAAAGAAGCAAAGAGCTGAAGAAACGGAAGAACAGCACACCGACACTGTATAGTGTATTTAATATCCTCGTTTTTATCTTTCTAACTTTTCTTGTTTCATTTTTCAACTCATTTATTAATTTTATGGGTTTTTAATTTCTTCCATGGTGGTTTTGGAACTCTGCAATAAAAGCTTGAATATTTTTTTGTTCATATGTAAAGTCACCTCATTTTTCTGAACACCACAAAAACCCTTGTATCTTTTCTTTATTTTACTCTAACAATCAGATCTTTTTATGGTATTTTGTCCCTTTTTGTTTGTTGTTTAGATGATTTTACGTGATGAATGCTGTTATATTTTCTTTCAGTTTCAAGTTAATGTGATGTTTGGATTTGGTTATGACAGAAAAGGATTAAAAGTGGAGAAGATAAGCAAAACCTAATCTCAACCGTTTCATCATTTAGCAAAGCTTCAAAGGGGAAAAATGTATGGAGATTGCCAAGTATTTTCATCTACGGGAGGGAATACTATTCCCTCTGATACCCTCTATTCTTCGTCGATCCAGAACCCCAACTTCAATTTCATGGCAAACATCAATCCTTTCAACATTTTTTCTCCCATTGTGGCCGTAAGTTACAAGGATCTCTCTCATCTACATATTTGATTTCATTTACTTGAAATATTTTCAGGGAAATTAGCATTTTGAGACTATTACTTCTATGCAGAAAGAAGAAAATGTTTTAGCAAGTAAAGAGGAGATGGAAAGTGGTTCCGGGAGTGAACACATGGAAGGTGTGTCTGGAAATGAGCAAGAAACCGAGGTACAGCCGCAGCCGAAGAAGAAACGTTATCACCGCCACACCGCTCGTCAGATCCAGGAAATGGAAGCGTATGGATTAATTTACCTCTCTCCTCACTATGTGTCTCATAGTTGTTTTGTGTGTCCAAAATCCAGTTGCAAAATAAGCTCTTCAATACCGGCAAGGGTGAAACGCCACTCGAAATCGGGTTATAGCTAGTGTGTGAATGGGCATGCCCTGTTTGACGGAGATTAAAATCAATTTTTTAGTGAATTTTCATAAAAAATAAAAAAATGATGAAATACTTGGTAGAAAAGTTGTGAGACCAATAAAATATGTTGTTAAAATTAATTGTTAATTTTGACTTTGATTAAAATCTGAATTTTAATTCGCATTTACAGGGTATAGAAGCTTCAATTTGCAATGTTTTCTCTATTTATTATATATATGTATACATAAATTAATTGTTAATTATAAATTTTGCAGGCTGTTTAAGGAATGTCCACACCCGGATGATAAACAGCGCATGAAACTAAGCCAAGATCTTGGCCTCAAGCCACGCCAGGTCAAGTTCTGGTTCCAAAACCGCCGAACCCAAACGAAGGTAAGCACGTTAACGTCATATTCACACCCCCCCCCCCCCGGCTCTCTCTCTCTCTCTCTCGGGTGTGTGTGAGTGAGAAACCCTAAAACTAGCTCTATTCCCAATGACGACTGTGTTTATCATAATTACACAAGGTCAAAAATGGAAGTCCTAGAACTATAAAGTAAAAACGCGTACGCGAGCACGAGTAGCTTCTCATTAATTTTGGGTTGTTCTCAACTAATGTACGCTGTGGGGTTGCACAGTACCACCACTGTTGCATGGGCATCCTAATGGGAACATGACTTTAATGCATGCCGTTTAGGGTTAACTAAGAAACCCTTTAATATCTGTAAATCGCTAAAATGGATATAAAGTAAGTATTTTGTGTTAATTAATGTAGGCACAACAAGACAAGCAAGATAATGTACTACTAAGGGCAGAAAATGAGAACCTTAAGAATGAGAACTATCGGTTGCAAGCGGCATTAAGTAATATTGTGTGTCCAAACTGTGGAGGTCCAGCCGTGCTAGGAGAGATAGGGTTTGATGAACAGCAGCTTCGAATCGAAAATGCCAGTCTCAAAGAAGAGGTACGTAGCTTTTCAAGATCTGTCTCTAGAGTTTTTCTTGTATGGAAAGTGAAAGGAAATAGATTGCCTTTCAAGTTAAGCATGCCATTGTGGTTTGCATGTTAAAATTCTTGTTATATTTTGCATTTTCAAATTTCCAAACAATTTTCAAGAAAATACTAACTTTATTTCTCGATGATCGAAATGTTTCAATCAGTTCGAGCGTGTATGCTTTCTTATTCAACAATACAATGGAAGGCCAATCCAGGGAATCGGACCAACTTCTCTCCTTGCCCCTTCCTTGGACTTGGATACGAGTGTTTATCGAAGAAAATTCGAGGAGCATTGCTCTGATATGATCTCTTTACCTTTTATGCCTGCAAATCCCCAGTTTCCGACAGGGAATGCTCTGATCTTGGAAGAGGAAAAGGCTTTAGCTGTTGAATTGGCAATGTCATCTGTGGATGAACTCGTGAAAATGTGCCAGACAGGCGAACCACTGTGGATCCGAGCAACGGATACTGGGAAGGAAGTACTGAATGTAGAAGAGTATGAAAGAATGTTTACATGGTCTATGAATCTCAAGCATCAGGAATTCAGGGTCGAGGCCACCCGGGGCACTGCCATGGTCATTATGAATAGCGTTACCCTGGTTGAAGCATTTTTAGATGCAGTACGTCTTTAGTTTCTCTTTATTCGCTAAACTAACTTTGAAATTCATTTTTGGAAAAACAAATATGTACATCGTCGCCAATAGACCCTAAAATGAACTATGGACATAATATCATATGACACTAAATCATTAGAAAACACACTCAACTTTTTTATCCAATTATTTCCCTCAAACTCATCTTCTTGGACTGCTTCTACACCGTTCTTTCTGTACAAATAGCATAATTGCTAAGGATAACACCCTGCATGTTTGTTATATCCACCCCGGGGGTGAGGGTTGTTACTATGGGAAATATTATTATTCTTGAACTCAATTCATGTAGTATTTACGGGTAAAACGAGTAATTGAACCAAGTGGATTATTTATGAATGACATTAATGTCAATAGTTAATTCTTTTCAATGTATTTGATATGTCTAATGTCCTTGTTTATTTTCAGAATAAATGGTTGAAACTTTTTCCTTCCATTATTTCAAGAGCAAAAACACTTCAAGTAGTACATTCTGGTGTTTCTGGACATGCCACTGGTTCACTTCATTTGGTGAGTATTTTCTCCATCAAATCGTGTTCATTTTTGAATATTTTTTTCCGATCTCTATATAATTGATAATTTTTTCTTATCGTTTGACATTCACAGATGTATGCAGAACTACAAGTTCTTTCTCCGTTAGTGCCCACAAGAGAGGCTCATTTCCTACGTTACTGCCAACAAAATGCAGAAGAGGGAACCTGGGCAATTGTTGATTTTCCTCTCGACAATTTGCAAACCAGTTATCCACCTTCTTTTCCTTATTACAGACGACGTCCCTCAGGATGCATTATACAAGACATGCCCAACGGTTACTCTAGGGTAAAGCCCAATTATTTTTGAACTTTTTCTTAAGAAAATGGTGTATGTGGTCGTGAAATTTGTGAGAAGAACACAGTGACTAATTAAGTTGTTATTCGAGTTAATCCAGGTAACATGGGTAGAACACGCAGAGGTTGAGGATTGTCCAATTCATCAAATTTTCAATTATTTTGTGAGTAACGGTATGGCATTTGGAGCGCAGCGTTGGTTAGCAGTTTTGCAGCGGCAGTGCCAGAGGTTTGCTAGCCTCATGGCAAGAAATATATCAGATCTTGGAGGTGAAACTACTCGTTTCCTATTTATGACCTATTATTACATGTAATGTTCACACATTTATATGTTTATCCCGACTGCTAGTCAACCAAAATCTTTTCTGGAATATATTAGGGCATTTGAATATTCCTATCGGCCACATGTAAAATATTTTGGAGGCCATATTTCACGAGAAGCGTGAGACTGTAGTGAAAATTTGCTTTGACAAATCCAACGTTTGGCAAGTGTTTATAAATCAAACGTCTTCTTATCCACATACTTAGGGTATGTGAGTTACTGATTTTTTTGGTCCAAAATCTTGAATTTTTTACCGTTAAAAAGCAACGTAGGGCCCACCAATGTGAGGAAGAAGTCAAAAAGAGCTGCTGGCAACGTATAGATTTTTTATTAAAATCAAGCAAATATTGCTCCCAAACAAGCACTTAACGAGACAACCAAATACTATATATTTATCCACTATTGACAGATAAAAACTTGCCAAACATAGTAATACATCGTGTGAAGTAATGAGTACATTTATATACATTGTACAATGATCGTGTATGTTGGCAATATTCAAGGATCTGTGAATACATAATCCTAAAAATAAAATTGACACATTAATTTATTACCTGTTTTAACAAATGATCATGTATGTTATCATGTTATCACCTGTTTTTATATACACATGAATAATTTTTATTGTGATTTTGTTCATGTTTCAACACTCAACTTTCATTGTTTTCTGCTATATTGACAGTTATCCCATCTCCTCAAGCAAGGAAAAATCTGATGAACTTGGCCCAGAGGATGATAAGGACATTCTGTCTTAACATAAGCACATGTTGTGGGCAATCGTGGACAGCTCTTTCTGATTCTGCTGAGGACACTGTTAGGATAACCACAAGGAAAGTTACAGAACCCGGCCAACCTAACGGCTTAATTCTCGGTGCTGTATCCACTATTTGGTTACCATTTCCTCACAACCATGTATTCGATTTCTTGAGGGATGAACAACGTCGAACTCAGGTAGTTTACATGCATAAACCAATAACTTCTTGGAATATTTACAACCCGTTGGATGTTATTTGCAATGGGAATTCTTTCCAATTATAAATTCTTTCCAGTTATAAACAAGATTTAATTATAAATTTGATATGTATTCCACAGTTGGATGTTCTTTCCAATGGGAATTCTTTACATGAGGTTGCTCATATTGCAAATGGTTCTCATCCTGGAAACTGTGTTTCTCTTCTTCGGATCAATGTAAGTGATGAGTTAATCCATGGGTCGTGTTTAAAAATATTCGTCTCAATATCTTTATATAATGCTGGCAGGTTGCTAGCAATTCATCTCAGAATGTAGAACTGATGCTTCAAGAGAGCTGCACAGATGATTCTGGTAGTATCGTAGTATACACCACCATTGATGTTGATTCAATCCAGCTAGCAATGAACGGTGAAGATCCGTCCTGTATTCCCCTTCTTCCCTTGGGATTCATCATATCTCCCACGGGACACACCATTCATGACTCCAGCATCACCAGCGAAGCCACAGAAAACGGGAACCTGCAGCCAGATTCCGGTTGCCTACTCACCGTTGGACTTCAAGTTCTGGCAAGCACAATCCCAACTGCAAAACTCAATCTTTCAAGTGTCACTGCCATTAATCACCATATATGCAACACAGTTCAACAAATCAATGCTGCACTTAGTTCTGGCAATGGAAATGGCAACTGCCTGAATAACAATGGCAACATTTTCTCGACTTCTGTGGAGCCAGAGAACGCCGAACCGGTATCTCCAACAAAGCAAAGTCGTGTCTCCACGTCCTAATTCTTCAGGGTTATAGTCCTCTAGTAAATTAATGAAGCAGTATTTTGTTTGGTTGGAATTGTGGATTTAGGAAGTCAAGAGCGCACCAGTTGTGTTCATGGCTACCTGGTAAGGCTAAGACTTCTGCAGTTTCTTACCAGATAGCAATGGTGGTGGTTCGGGTATTGACTTCTTTTGCTTGTTATTGCTCATCTTTGATTCCTTTTGAATGAAATGGACTGTTCGTCATTTTACTTTTGCCATAAGACTTTGGCAAAATTAGTTAACTTTTTAACTAATCAAACTTCAAATTTTAACAATATATTTCGTGGAATTTACTATTTTTATCAACGTTTCAGTTATATATTTCATCAATTTTTAGTAAAATTTGCTAAATTTTTTACAAGTTGTCGAACGACACGAGAGAATATAACTTAACCACAATTAAACCTTTAAAACATAAAGACTCCAGTCGATGCATGAAATGATACGGCGAAGTGATACTAGGGTTTGCCTTGCATGTTTCCTAATAATTATTTTAAGCCACTAAATGGATTTGGAAAATCCTTAAATTTTAATTGAACGTTTAGGTGGATGACACATTAATTAGGGCCTGTTCGATAAAGATTAAAATCGAATTAAAATTGAAAAATTAGTCTTTATTGTTAACTTTTATTATACGAGTAGGACCCAATAACGACTATATTTTCAATTTTAATTGGATTTTAAGTCATACCGAACATACCCTTAATAAATTTAACGTAAGTTTTCGTAATTTTAAAGATTGCTAGCGTCGAGAAATAATTTCATTATTGAAAATTTTCTATTCGAACAAATTTGGGTTAGAAAATTCACTAAAAATTGAATTTCAACCATATTGAGAAAGTCCAGATCTCCAATTGGAACTCAGTCAAAAATGTTGACAGATTTTTTGCCCGTTTTCATATTCAAGCTTGAGAAATTAAAATTCTACAAGAAAACAATTTGTCAGATGTTCTATCACATATTTTCCATAAAATTTAATTTTTATAATTTCATAATTTTTCTTACTTTTTAATCATGCATTCTTCGAAAAATCACTTCTCAAAAATCAACTTCATACAAGGGCTAATGGTTCCTTATGAATTATAAGTTTCAGTGCTCAACTTCTTTAATTATCTTAGTCAATAAATGATATTATTTATACAGTGGCGGACCGAGACCAATTTTCTTGTGGGGTCAAAAATAAGATTTCAAAAATGTTTAGGTTAAAATTTTTAAAAAAAAAAAAACTCAAAAAAAAAAAAAAAAAAATTGTGGGGTCATCTGACCCCACATGACCCCATGTGGGTCCGCCCCTGTATTTATATTCAATTTTTTAAACTTAAAGGTTATTACGATTTGGCATCGATTTAAAGATTTATTTTTGAACAAATACTCTCTTCTACTGCTCGACAACAAACTGAAAGAATTGAAATTGATACACGTAGTAAAATCTTGATAAATGAATATATGATAAATAATAAATTTTCTGGTCCATAGGATGTCCATACCAAAACAAAAATCTAGGTAAATGCAAAATATTAACCTTTTAAAAATCCTTTAGGACTCAATAAAAATTGATTAAATAAATAGAATTTATGATAATTATTAAGGAACTTTTTACTTTGACAACTTCTATTTTTTGAATTTATATATTTATTTTGATAGACTATGGTGTGTTTGAGCCACATTATTTTAGAAGAATGTATTCTGAAATAATAGATTGAAAGAGAATGTGTGGTTGAAAAAGTAGGAAAAGTTATTGATGTGATGTAAAATATTATTTTATTGAAAAATGTGTGGTTGAAAATGAGTAGAAGAATAAAAATAAATTTTTTAATATGTACCAAACATGAGCCGAAACATATAATTCTCCTTAAAAAAAACCAATAACCTTCTCTTAATTGAAGTAAAAATTCTACCAATTAAATAATAATAATTGATGCTACCAAAATTCGTACTTGGAAAAACTCGACCCGAAGTGGAGCTCTGCGTGATCCGGTCTTCAATACCTGAAACCAAGGCGCTGAGGTGTATCCTCGTTGCCCCTCTAATACTTAAATCAGACAAGTGCTCAAGAAAATCTTATAATTGATGTTTTTGAAAACGTACGTTGATAATGGGGCAGGGCTTCGTATTTATAGAGGTTTGTGGCGAAGTTCCACGAGAACTGAACTTCCTCTGTTAAAGGAGTTTTTGTCGTACTAGGATTGCGTTATTCGAGGTAAGGTGAAACTTTATGGTAATATGGGGTTAGTGTTTAAATTGAAGTAGTATTTCACAGGCATGTGTAATTGGGGGAAGTGTGTGGGTTAGAGTATGAGGATCCGGCCAGTCAAGTAGGCTCGACCGTCATAGACCCCGACCTCTGAAAACAACCAAAAGTTATTGGGCCAAGGTCGAGCCTTAGGGGTCTATACATATAGACCCGACCCCACCAGAGCCTGGCCTGGATAATGGGCTAAAAGCCCAATAATGCATGGTCACGAGGTCGAGTTCGGGGTTAGTATCATCACAGGCCCTTGTGCATTTACGCCGCAGGTGAAAGTCATGTTCTCGAGTTGCGGGCCAATGTGCATCGAGGTACAACTGGGTCGGGTTGGACTTAATGGACCGTGGTGCGTGACAGCTGTATGCCCACGTGTCACATTCGTGTAGGTATTAAGGGTCGACCTTGGATGCGTGACACATGGCACCCACCAAGGGCTAGGATTGAAAGTCTTTTCACCTTCCTTTGACCACTATAAATACCCCACTTTTCACTTTTCATTTTTTTACCTTTTACTTTCAACTCTCCGTGAAAGTAGTTTGAGTTCGTGTCTTAGGATTTGTTGTGAGCGAATAGAGTAAGAGGTAAGTGTTCGAGATCTCGAGTTATTTATTTCGTCTAGGAGTAAAGATGGCAAAAAAACCCGGGGCGAAAAAAACTCGCCCCGCCCCGTTTAGTTAAAAAAAAAAAAATTTGAATGTTGTTTATTTAATTTTGGACATTGTTTGTTTTCATTGTTTGGTTTGGATATTTGAATTGTATTTAATTTGAAATTTTTGGTTTAAAAAAAAAAAACTAAATGGGGCATTAAACGGGGCAAAAATCCGCCCCGCCCCGTCCCGTCAAAGGCGGGGCGGGGCGGGGGTGCCTCGCCCCGAACCCGCCCCGTTGCCATCACTATCTAGGAGTTTGACCACTAAGAGCTCTGAACCCGAAGACTTCCATAATTCCTGTGGCGGTGCCCATTACCTCACAACCTGAGGTTGAGTCAGTCCTAACCTACCCTAGGATACCGACCTCATACAAAGAACATGTGACACGACCTGTCCCAAGTCACCCTAATGGACCTAACACGTGTCGTGCGCCGATGGTAGATATCAGCTAAATGTCAGACCCACCACCAAGGCAACTTTGACTAGTTCTAATTGTGATTCACTTTTATGAAAATTTTGATAGAGTTTCCCCTGTAATATAGACTAAACCACCTGAAACAATATTCAACATTCTCAACCAATATATATAATTTAGAATAGGGTACACCAGCCTCTCAAAACTTAAACTGTTTTAAATACTATACTAGGGAGTCAACCTTTACAAATTTTTACAAGCAAAAGTTTCAAAATACTCAACATGCAGTGAGCCCGCGATGTGGATACATGAATTACAATTCAACTCTTCTGACCACACATGCATGTATCCTAAAAGAAATATGTACAATGTATGATGACAAAATGAGTCATACAAATATAGACAAAAGGTGACTTAGCTTGGTGGATCAGTTGGCTCTGATGCTGATCAACTCAGCTACTATCTGATAAGAAAAGATGTTGTAAAACATATGAGCTTGTAACTCAGTGAGTGAATATTTTAAAAATAAGTACAGTTCTTTCCATCTATGCATGTTTTCTGAAAATTCTTTCTCTTTTGGAAATTGAGAAATTCTAAAAGCTGGTAATAACTCAAAAACTAAAATATGATCATCATACAAACCTTTGTTCTTCATTCTAGATAAGTAAATAATTAATCTGATATTTACGATAATCTCTTAAAATCATTTGTTGTTCATTGCTGTAAACTGAAAGCTTTAAACTAAAAACTGAATAATTTGAATTCTATAATCATAATTCAATAAACTGTAGTGATACTGAAATATAACACCAAAAAGGTACCCTGAATAACCTTACTCATGTATCGATTGGTACCGATATACATGACAAAGCTATTCAATTCTGAAATTCTTTAATTCTGCAATTCTAGTCATACGCGCGCCATACACTATGGAAACACATTCACAATAGTGCAGAGCGGGTAAAATCACCATAACTTGTCATACACTGTGAAAACACATTCACACCAGTGCAAACTGAGGTAAAATTACCTGGGTACTTTCTGGTGGTTTTTAAAATAACTTTAAATATACCGAAATATGTAATATGAATAAACATGTTAGAGAAATGATTTCGATGAACTAAATTTAACTTTAAAAGAACTTATTATAAAATTCATTTGTTTCTGAAAATCATGCTATTAAATCAAGTATATGAAATAATTAACTTTTTTATAGAATAAAAATTCAATAAATATTTATTTCTGAAAATACACTTTTCCACTCACATCGAACAAGCTACAGTCTATAACGATCGATAGGCTTTTCCAATTTCTTCGTCACCACCTGAAATATCATGCAAGATAACTAATTCAACGACTATTAAATCAATGAATCTCTAATAAGTAAGGCTATAATACTTCAACTAAATTTCTTGATACTTGAATAAACGTCCCAAATTATTCCTTTAATCAAGTAGAACTAATGACACTTTCTAATCCATATATTGATAACTAATTCATCAACATATGCTTCCTCCAAACATAATTATACATATCCACTTCAATTTAATAACAACTAATAACTACAATCCAACCAATTAAATTTCATCTTATTCCATAACTCCAAATAATTATTTCATCATCACAATCATTTTCAACAATATTCTTCATTCAAGAATCCAACTAAAATCCTAGGGTTTGCTCATAAAATAAAATTCTTTACCTTGATAGGAATGTTGTTTTCACAAAACCAAAAGATCGGCTTGAAATCCAATTCTTCCCAAAATCTGAGAATTAATTCAACTAATTAAAACCCTAAAAATCAACATAAATAATTCGTTCATCTCTTTAAGTAATAGATATTTGAACCCAAGCATAAAGACTTCAACACTTACCCTCTTTTTTTTCCTCTTTCTTTTCCCATTTTCCCCTCTCTTTTCTAGGTTTCTTCTTCTCTGGCGATTTCTTTCTCTGCCTCAACTCTCTGTGTGTGTTGTGCAATGAAAATGAGAGAATGGGTTCCAACAATTGCCACTTGTATTCCATTAACACCTATTTAACAAGTCAAGTCCTCCAACCATAACATAAAAGGAGTCCCAGCATTTAAATGATTTTCATATCAAACCCTCAACATTTATCCATTATAAAATAAGCCCCCAAAAATAATTTATTGTAATTAAGTCCCTTATTGACTTTGACTTGAACAATTCAACTATTGACTTTTGACTAAAAAGGATGGGTTATCACAACATGTAATTATTAAGGTAGAGATGGAGTTCGGGGTCATGCCCGTGTGTGACGTTAGGACACCCGAGCCCGACAACACTGTGTTGGACGCCCGTGATGGAGAGATAACTATTTTTAGGGACGATATTAAGGCTGGGCTTAGATGGCCTCTTCACTCCTTCTTCATCAACTTCGTTACCTCGTATCTGATTTGTCCGGGTCAATTGGCTCCCAACGGGTGGAAACTGTTGTTATAATTTTTTATTTTGTGTAGGTCCCTTGATGTCGAACTTAGGATCTCTTAAGAATAGTGTATGACCTCAAATACTCGCTGGGGTACAACTGTTTTGTCTATTTATCGACGAAGGGTAGCTTTAGGACGCCAGAAACCCTAAGCTCTCTTTGAGGTTGGAAGGAGAGGTACTTTTTTATTAAACCCCAAAGTCTAGACCACCCTTTTCCCCCGATGTGGTTGGTCCTGAACAAGGATAGGTTTAACAAGGGCCAAGCTTACTTCGAGATCTTAGAGAGGGATAAGTTAAGATTAGTTAACCACGACCCCCCTGCAGCCAAGGTTGATTACTTGCTCGAGGATGACACTCTCGATCTCGCGAACATAAGGGGACTCGAGGGTATGGGTATGAACTCTAGCCTTTTATTTTAATTATTTCCCGACCAAAGTTCGAGCTAATGTGTTGTGTGTTTTTATTTTTTCAGAATTGGAAATGTTGTTCAATTCATCCAAACTCCTTGCAAATGTTCACTATAAAGCCAAAGGCCCGAGACCCAAAGTATCGACCATGTCGAAAGGGAAAAAATTGAGCATGGGAGACGATCCCGAGCAAGACGACTAGTGGGGCTGGGCCATCGTCGAAGAGCCCAGCACCCGTCTTCCAGCCATCTCCCCGACCACACGCCTCGACTCTTGGAGTGGTACCTGAAATTGTTGATCTCTAGGACGAGGCCCTCATGTCGATCTAGGCATTGGAGAACACGCTCAGTCCCCATTGATTTCAACTTTTGTGAACAAATACCAGGACGAGGTCTAGGCTGGTGAAGGAGTCATGGCACTTGAACTCATCGTTTTAAAGGTATCTGCTATCTATTGACCTAATGTATTTTGCTCCTTGTCCCGACCTTGACTCTTCCATTCTTCCTTCGCAGGCTTTGAGTATGGCCTGGGGCTTAGCCCTGAAAAGCCTGGGAGCTTCAAGCAAAGTGGCAGAATTTGAGGCCTTAAATGAACAGAAAAAAAAGGATTCGGGAGCTCGAGGTCAATCGCGATCTCGTAAGGATCGAGCTGCGGAAGGCTCGCGACCAAATTGGTGATGCTAATGATGAGGCCGAGGAGGCCAAACTCGAGCTTGTCTATGCCAAGAAGAGGTAGAGGAAGAGGTGACCAAAGCTCGATCTCAAGCTGTCGAGGATTACAAAAACTTTGATGAGTATGGGACAGCATTGGGGCAGTATGGCTCGGGGTCCTACCATTTTGGCCTGAAGCTAGCTCGATCCTCCCTAAGGAAGAACTTGCCTGAGAGCTCATGGACTGTCATTGATGACCGAGGACAGTAAACGAGTTGTCGAATGAGCTCGAGCTATCTGCTTCAGAGTTTGAGGACGAAATGGGAGATGACTTCGAGACTCCAAGCCAAGATGCGCTGGCTGACCCGACGGATCTAGATTAGGCCTCGATCCCAATCTTTTCATTTTGATATGTTGGCGAAGTGTAATGATGTACAATGCCCGTTCCGAGTTTTTTGTTTAGTGGTAGAACTTTCAATCGTTAATATGTGTGTTCGTGCATACTTGACCTTGTGTATATTGAATATTTATAGAAAAACAGCTCAAGTCCTTTACTTAGCTCGAGGTATATGGGAACAAACAGCTCGAGCATCCCACTTATGCCAAATATTTAGCCAAGTAGCTCGAGTCATGTTGTTGTAACGGGTTCGAGCATGTTACTTGGCTGATTTTTGGCCAAGTAGCTCGAGTCATGTTGTTGTAATGGGCTCGAGCATGTTACCGACTGATTTTTGGCCAAGTAGCTCGAGTCCCGTTGTAATGGGCTCGAACGTGTTATTTGGCTGATTTTTGGCCAAATAGCTAGAGTCCCGTTGTTGTAATGGGCTCGAGTGTATTACTTAGCTGATTTTTGACCAAGTAGCTCGAATCTCGTTGTTGTAATGGGCTCGAGCATGTTACTTGGCTGATTTTTTGCCAAGTAGCTCAAGTCTTGTTGTTGTAATGGACTCGAGCGTGTTACTTGACTGATTTTTGGCCAAGTAGCTCGAGCCATGTTTGCAAATCACCTCGCTCTCGTCGGGTTAGTGATGATAACTCCAGCACTCGACCCCGAACTATTTGATGCTCTATCAACATATATCTCCTAAACCTCTGAGGTCTTGCTCGAGCCACCACCACATGGCCCCCGAGCGCTAGGGGTAAGTTCTACAATGAAGTTAGTCAATGCTTGCGCCTTGATCGCGGAACGTGGTTTAAACTCTATGTCAAACTCTCCTAGCTTAATTGCCCATTTAATTAGTTTTCCAGAGACATCCGACTTTTGAAGTATGTGTCTCAGCGGTTGGTTAGTGAGGACAACAATTGGAGGAGACTGAAAGTACTGGCGGAGTTTCCGGGCAGTCACAACCAAAGCGAGAGCAAGTTGTTCAGCCAATGTGTACCGAGTTTCTGCATCTAGGAGTACTTTGCTTATTTAGTATATATGTCGTTGGACCTTACCGATCTCTTTCACTAGAACCGCACTTGAAGCACTTTCAGAGACAGCCAAATACAGTAACAATGTATCACCGAACTCTGGTTTAACGAGGATCGATGGGGTTGCTAAAACTTTCTTTAGCTCTTGAAAAGCTGTATTGCATTCTTCATTTCAATCAAAACTTTGGTTACCTCTTAGGATTTTGAAAAATGGGAAACACATGTCTGCCGCCCGGGATACAAACATGTTCAGTGCCCAACTCGACCTGTTAGTTTTTGTATATCTTTCCTACACCTTGGTGGTTCCATTGAAACTAAGGCTTCTATTTTGTCGGGGTTGGCCTCTATTCCCCTATGGGTGATCATGAATCCCAAGAACTTGCTGGATGCTACTCCAATGCACACTTAGTGAGATTTAGCTTCATCTTGTACCTTCGTAGTGTAGTAAAGACCTCTTCTAGGTCAGTGACATGGCAGCCCACCTGCTCGCTTTTAACAACCATGTCATCAACGTAGGCCTCAATGTTCTTCCCTATCATGTTGGCAAAGACCTTATGAACAAGTCTTTGATATGTAGCTCCTGCGTTCTTTAACCCGAATGGCATGACCCTGTAACAATAGATGGCTGAGTCAGCCATAAATGCGGTCTTCTCCTGATCTTCCTCTGACATTAGAATTTGATGGTACCCAGAAAAGGCATCCAAGAAGCTGTATAACTTGTGTCCCTAGATACTGTCTACAAGATTATCAATTCGGGGTATGGGTAGCTGTCCTTGGGGCATGCTTTGTTTAGATCTGTAAAGTCGATGTAGACCCGCCACTTTCCATTAGCCTTATTGACTAGGACCACATTGGCAAGCCAATCAGGGTATTGGACCTCTCGTATGAAGTTGGCCTTAAGGAGTTTTGCAATTTCTTCCCGTATAACCTCCATTCGTTCTAGCGCGAACTGTCTCCTTCTCTGCTTTACTGGTCTTGCACTCGGGTTTACGTTGAGTTTGTGTACTGCAATCGTTGGGTCTATTCCATGCATGTCCTCCACGCTCCAAGCAAATATGTCAGCGTTACGGGCCAAACAACTGATGAGTTTATCCTTAGTTGTGTCGTCAAGACCTTGACCAATGGTAACTTTCCTGCCGGGCTCGAGCTCGACCTTATCCATTTCTTCAACTGATGCCAGCCTCCCCCGGTGGTCGAGCTCGAGCTCTACCTTCGACAACTGCATGATGTCCGACTTGATTACCCTAACGCTGGTGACATAACACTGTCTAGCCACTGCTTGGCTTCCTCGAACCACTCTAACCCCTTTGCTTGTAGGGAACTTCACTGCAAGGTGCAATGTTGAGACAATTGCTTTGATCCCATTCAATAGTGGTTTGCCAAGTATAGCGTTGTAGGCCATGGGTGTACGAACCACCTGAAACATTGTAGTATGCGTTACCTACTTTCCCTCTGACCCCAATGTAAGAGGTGAGCTAACAACATCCTCAAGAACAACAATACCTCTTCTAAAACCCTGAAGAGGTGTTTTGATCGGTTTGAGCTGCTCTGTCGATATTCCCATCTTATCGAAAGCTTCATGTGACAACATGTTTGTCTCATTACCATTATCCACCAAGATCCTTTTTACATCAAAGTTAGTGATGATTGCTGATGTAATCAACGTATCATCGTGTGGACAAGATACGCCTTCCAAATCCTTTGCTCCGAATTTATGTCTTCCATACCACTCATATCCACGTTCGAGAGCAAGGGGTATTATCTTGCGTACTGCTTACACCCATTGTTAGAGTCCCCTCCCGAGGCCGTTCCTCTAATAATGATGTTAATAGTACTTGCAGTCGGTTGCTGATCCCTTATTCTAACCGTTCTAGTGGCGCATGTCTCAACTTACATAAGAACCTAGAAAATCCCTCCTGATGAGGGACTCGATCTCCCGCTTTAGGGAATAGTACCTTTCCATTGTGTGGCCATGATTTCTATGAAAGTCACAATATTTACTCTTGCCGCGGGCTTCAGGAGGTGATTGTAGCTTGGGAGGCCACGTCATTGATCTCCATCAGAATGTTCAACCTCGTGTTGTTCAATCGGGTGAATGTTGTTGGGAGGGCTTCTTGTCTTGATTGGCTCCGAGAAAGATCTAAATGTTGGGTGGACTCATGGGGCCTCTTCATGTCTGGCCTCTTTGCTGGCATGGCCTCTCTTCTTGGAAACATCGTTTCCTCCATGTTAATGTATTTTTCAGCCCTGGTGAGAAGGTCGATTATTGACTTAGGGGGAGTTTTTGACAGGGACATCTTGAACGCTTTGCACCTTACTGTATATGTAAGAGCGGAGACCGAGACTGTGATATGTAGGTCTGGGATCAGAAGTCTTTCTTTGTTGAACCTTGTCATGAAGTTACGAAGAGTCTCATTGGGTCCTTGACGCATCTGCATGAGTGATGCGCTTGCTACTTGCAAAGAACGTAGAGAACTTATCAGCCAAGTCTGGAAACGAAGATATGGCGTTGGGCTCCAGTGTGGAAAACCAATCTCTGACGGCATTAGTCAATGTTCGAGGAAATGCTTTACACATTACGACGTCGGGTGCAACCTGTAAGTTCATGATGTCGGTATATATGTTGAGGTGGTTGATGGGGTTCGTCGTCCCATCATACTCCTTCACTCGAGGGTATTTGAAACGATCTGGTAGGTGATATAACAAGACTTCGAGGGTGAACGGTGTATTAGGGGTGAATCTTGTTACTACCTGCCTTCTGAAGCATCCTAGCTGTGATCCATTCTTGAATAATCCTTGCAAGATCTGCTGAGTCCATTGCAACCGATCTCAGATTGTTGGGTACCTGGGGTATGCCAGATGTTCATACCTCATAGTGGCTAGGACCTGGAGCCCGAGCATCGGCCATATTACCTCTTTGCGGGGATGGTACTGGAGGTGTGCTTCTCTCTTGTAGCATCTGAGTTAATGTGGCCACTTGCTGTCGAAGTTCTTCAAATGCAACTGGTGTGATTGTTGTGAGTGGATACGATGGTTCTCCTGAGTAACCTCCTGCGGGGCCGAGAGGTCTGTAGCAGCGGGTTGGTTAGGAGCGGATGAGCTTGCCGGAAGTTGCCCTGAACGTGTGTTAACCATGGCTTCTGGTAACGTTTCCCACAGACGGTGCCAAATGATGGTGCCAAAATTTGTACCTGGAAAAACCTGACCCGAAGTGGAGAGCTCCACGTGATCTGGTCTTCAATACCTGAAACTAAGGCGTCGAAGTGTGTCCTCGTCGTCCCTCCGATACTGAAGTCAGACAAGTGCTCAAGAAAATCTTATAATAGATGTTTTTGAAAACATACGTTGATAATGGGGCAGGGCTTCGAATTTATTGAGGTTCGTGGCGAAATTCCAGGAGAATTGAACTTCCTCTCTTAAAGGAGTTTTTGCCGTACTAGGAATGCATTATTTGAGGTAAGGTGAAACTTTATGGTAATCTGGGGTTGCTATTTGAATTGAATTAGTATTTTCGCGGGCACGTGTGTGGGTTAGGGGATGAGGATCTGGCCGATCAAGTAGGCCCGACCGTCATGGACCTCGACCTCTGAAAACAACCAAAAGTTATTAGGCCAAGGTCGGGCCTTAGGGGTCTATATCTATAGACCCGACCCCACCAGAGCCCGACTTGCCAAAAGCCCAATAATGCATGGTCACGAGGTCGAGTTCGGGGTTAGTATCATCAATAATAATGTACTAATAACACGAGGAATACTGCTACAATTGTCTTCAACTAAAAATAATAATTGTAAAATTGCAACATACTGACGTGGTCGGGGAATTGCCCAATAGTCAAAAAATTGCCCCGCGCCGACATCATCCGATACGACGCCGTTTAAATTTGCATATAAAAACTAATCTCCTCTTCGACAACTCTGCAAATATAAAAAAACGACGTCCCGGCTCGAGTTTTACTGATCTGCCTCCATGTCTATGAGCGCTGGCTTAGGTTTCTCCAAGATCCTGATCCTAGTCGGAGCAGGTAAATTTATATTTTGTGTTTTGTGTCTGTATGTGTAGTTTTTACATGTTTGTTTTTGGAATTTTGAGTTTGATCTGACTAAATACATCTTTCTTTATATGAATTAGGGTATACTGGAACGGTACTGCTAAAGAATGGTAAAATGTCAGATGTATTGGGTGAAATACAGGTGCTTATATTTCGTTACCTTTTATTTACTGTCCTATATATATATATATTTGTATTTTTTCTAGATTTTCTGAATTTAGCTGTAATTTTAGCTATTTATACTTAAATTATTGGCACCCGGATGCTTACTTTTGGTGTTGATTGGAATTGGCTTTGTATATATGGGAATTTTGTATTTTTTGTATTGGCAATTGAAAACCTACATTTGTATTCATGATAAAGCCTGAAAGTTTGGTTCTTAGAAGAGCAAGAGAAAAACAATTAAGAAGCTACTGTAAAAGAGTCTACTAACGATTTTGGAGCATGGTGTAGTGCATGAGCATTTTATTTCTCTTTAATTGACATAAACTTGTCAATGTGGCATTGATATTTTAACAGTGTAATACTCTTTTGGATATGAATTGAGAAATTTCTTCTCGACAAGGGGTTATTAAATTTATAATCTAATTTTTGTATACATTGTAATTGGCAGCATTTGGTAAAAGGAATGGAAAAATCAGGGGAATCAGATGGAGGCGACTCTGAGCATTCTGATGCCATCGCTGCACAGGTGTGTTAACACTCTCTTTTAAGCAACTTTGTACCGACCACAGACTTTCCCTAAAACCCTCTTAGAGGAAGGTCTTGGCTTCATATTGCTAGGGACCGAAATAAATCCATGCCCAACCACAAGTGTATAGTACATAGGTGTAGTTATGCACTGAATAGCCCCTGAGCAGAAGGGCTTTTAGGGGAAAGTCCGCGGTCGTTACAAGCTTAATTTTGCAAGGTGATGTTTGGTTTTCCGTTTCATCAACGTGTTTTGTTGTTCAATTCTTATTGATTGTAATTTGCCTAGCCTTGTAATGCTTTGGTTTCAGATGACACTGCTAAGTAGAAGAAGTGATGTGGAGCTCGTTAAATATCATTTTTTTGATTCATAAGAATCATAATTAACAAAAGTGAGGTAAACCTTGATGGAAGAAAGCCATTCGGATACAAAAATTAATTAGTGCTCTGTTTGAGCCAAATTATTGTAGAATAAGAATGAAAAATATAGTCGTTATTGGGGTCACACAAGAGATAGAAAATTTAAATTTAAATGTTGATGTGATGGATAACGGTCATATTTTTCATTTTAATGAGATAATAATGTAGATCAAACGGGGGCTAGATAATGAACCGAGAAAAGGAATGCATACTACTATTTGATCATTATGATAGAGCTGAAAATAAGAAATTCTCCCACTTTCGTTGCTTATATTCTTTTGCTTTGGACAATTTCTTGGATTTACATAGATCAAGTTAAAGTCTTAGTTACAAAAGCTTTCCGTGATTACGATTGATATTTCAACACTATTAAAATAATCTTGATTATTAGATAATTTCATGAGATATCAGCTCATGCATACTTGAAAGGCTTGGATGATCATTAACCCCCCAAAGTTAAACCAAGACAAGAAAATGTGGAAAATATAAAACAATCGTATTGAAATCCTTAGAAAAATATATCATTTAGATAATGTGAGAGCATTCCATTTGTGGTTTGCGCACAACCAGAAAGAACGAAAAAGTTTTACTTGGGCATTTTGATTCATTTGTAGTTTAAATTTCCTTCTTGAAATTTGCAATAATACCTTCTTCTTCAACAGTCAAATCTGGTTAAAGTACAAATTCTGCAACCATCAAATGTGGGCCAGCAATGAGTTGAATAAACGCAGGATGTTTGTTTTGTGTGTGTGTGTGTGTGTGTGTTTTTTTTTTTTTTTTTTTTTTTTTTTTTGGTGAGAGCTATTAAAGGATGCTTGATGATCTTCATTTATAGTACATATTTGTTTGGTTGGTACGTCTATTTATGTACTTGACCTGAGAAATATGTAAGATTGACTTTCATCTGACAAAATGACTTAAGCTTAATGGTCTTGTGTAGACATGGAGTTTTTCTGATGGAAAATCTAAGGGTTCGTTTGAGCCCCATTTTTTGGGAGAATATATTTTGTAATAGTGTTTGTTTGTTTTTTTTGGAGAATTTGTAGTTAGAAAGTAAGGGGAAATTTTGAGTTTACATGTAAAATTATTTTATTGGGAAAATGTGTAGTCGAAAATGAGTTTTAAAGAATGGGACTCAAACATGGGCTAAACCTCGCTGATATGAATTGCAACTTGACTTATCTGTCCATTTTGAATTTATAAGAACCTGCCGTATTTACTTGACTTCATGGATTATTCTTTTCCAGGTTCGTAGGTTAGCAATGGAAGTGCGCCAATTGGCTTCATCCAAACAGATTACAATTCTAAATGGGAACTCTGGCTCAAGTTAGTATCTTCACTCATATCAGATTGTTGATGGTTGAAAGCTACTAACTTGCACATCCTGTTTCTCTCATTCACAGGTAACTTAACGCCTCTTCTAATGCCAGCTGCTGCTTTGGGTGCCTTGGGTTATGGATACATGTGGTGGAAGGTAGGACAGCATATTTTTTATATTATATGAATGCCCAGAATCATTATTATACTGCTGTTATGCACTATTTGCGTATCTGATTACTTTTTCTTCTCTTTCTTTCTCCTCCATCTTCAAATATTAGGGACTTTCTTTCTCAGACCTTATGTATGTAACGAAACAAAACATGGCAAATGCTGTTGCAAACTTGACAAAACATTTGGAGCATGTGTCAGAGGCCCTTGCTGTAAGTATCTATTAACTATGCAACCCTTGTTCTAGATTAAATTGTGCAAATTTTGATTCCACCTCTGTACGTGGATTGCTAATGATGAAATTCCTTCAAGTTTTTCCTTTTTTTTGCCCATTTTACTATTACTCAAGAAATATTGCTATATAAGAGAACTTCCTCCTTCCTTCTAGATCTGTTATGTAGTTTTCTATTGTTGGATTTTGCTGGCTTCCCTTTGTTCTACAAGGTTATGATCGGTACAATCTTTGTTTGTTATTGGATAAGCAGTAAATGTACAGGAAATTTTAAAGTTTATCATATTATGGTGCTTCTACTTTCATACGTACATGGGATTTCTATTTAGCTTGATTTTCCATTTGGTGGTCTTTTTGGTCAGGCAACAAAACGGCACTTGACACAGAGAATTGAGAACTTGGATGGGAAACTGGATGAGCAAGTAGAGATTTCGAAATTAATTAGGAGCGAGGTAATTTAAGATGGAATAATTATTAGTTTTCTCTTAAATTGATTTTCTATGATGCATAGTAGAATATACCATACTGTTGGTTTCCTGTATAGATTGGCCTTAAGTTAGCTTCTTTAGCTAGATGAATACGAGGAATCAGATTGTGATATCTTCTTGTGGAGATTGTAACAAAATGTGATATGCGCTGAACATTGCTCAGAATAATTATAACCTACAATTTGAATATGTGAATCAGGTTAATGATGTACGTGGCGATCTCTCTCAAATTGGCTTCGATTTGGATGAATTGCAGAGGATGGTATCTGGTTTGGTGAGTTTTACTTTTTACGAAATTGTTTGTTTCTTTTAAGGATTACATTTGTGTATGGTGTAATTATCCAAGAGCTGCCATGTTGTGGAGGTGTAAGTTTGCATTGAATGTTCATCATGTCGATTCAAAGCAACTGTGAAAGTAATTGCATGAAAGGAAATTCGATTGAGGGCGCACGTTTATATTATACTGTTTTAAGTTGGAAATCTCTCTCTCTCTCTCTCTCTCTCTCTCTCTCTCTCTCTCTCTGGTTGGGGATGGGAGGCTATGTTCTTGAGTACAATACTTTCTTTGTTCGAAAAGGAACCTGATTTTGTCCTCGTTGACATAGGTAAATAGATCATGAAGAAAATGAGACTTTATTTATGAGCTTTAAATAATTCTCTAGCACACATGGCATGTTGAGCAAATTTGTTCCAGTGCCCAAGAAAATTGGACTTCACTAACTCTCAAAGTCTTTCGTGTCTCTTTGGTTTGAAAAGCTCACGTGTTGCAGTTTTATGTGAACGTTTTGTGATGAAGCAAAGTAGTTAAACTTTTAGTCTTTTCTGCTTTGGCTGTTGAGAAGTCATTATTTTGTACTGTGGTTTTATTGCTTAATTTGCTTCCTCATTTATGCGTGTAAACTGTACTTATTTAATATTTGAAATTGCAGGATGGCAAGCTACTCTCACTGGAAGGCAAACAGGTAAAACATATTCCATTGTCTTGAATGAAATAATTTTGTACTTCACATAAACTATGATTTTCTTCCATCTGATGATTCATTGAGTTGTTAGTTAATCTTTGTTTTCTCATTGATGATTTATTGTTGCAGGAGCTTGCAAATGCTGGCGTTATGTATCTATGTAGCATTGTCAGTGGAAGGAAGCCAAAAATGCCTGAAATGCTCCAGGTTTGAAATGCTACTAAACTCTTGTTTCAGTTTGTCCATGCTAGTGACCTGTGTTAGATAATTTGCAAGATGCTCAGTTTAAATTATGTCATATTCATAATTTGACTCGAGATCTTAAACAATGGCTTTTTGTGGAGGGTGGAAGGTTGGATTGGCTAGAACAAGAATTCCATTGGTATCGTGCGGAATACTGTAGTGGGTTACTTGATTCGGTCCCCTAAACTGAAATTATTAGTATTACCAATAGATTGTACGTCAAGAAGAAATCCTCAATTATAGATCTTTTTAATGTGTCTAGATGTGTATAGTCTCCTGGTTGTCAAAACTTCAATAAAAAAATGTTCAAGTTTTATCTAGTAACTTAGTTACTATTAAGCATGAGTAAAGCAAACCACTTTTCTAGATGCTGCTTATGCTTTTATTTTTAAAATTCATTTTTATTACAACTTGTCCCGTTTTCATTTGAAACATTTCCTTCATGTGTGGATTGACTAGGTTTTTTACATTCAATTGAGGTTGTGTTGTGGCTGTCAGAGCCCTTTGGCATCTCCCGTAATGTGTTCTACATTGTAGGAAGCATAACTGAGTTCTATTTTATGTTTGTTCTTGGCTAAAATATTGCTCTCTCCCCCTCATACTGTTTGATTGTTATATTTGTATAGTCAAAAAATACTGTGTTCTTGAGATTGGGGATATTAACCAATTTCATATTCGATTATCGAAGGTTTTGTTACTCATCATTTTCAAACTTTTTCTTTATTCTATGTTTTTGTGCAGGATCAATTTAAAATTGGTGGAAACTCGGTACCAAGTCTGATGGTACCTCTTCTGACTCAGTTACCCTAGTACATCAATTTTGAAGAAAAAATATATAATAGTTCGAATATTTCTTTAAATAGAAAACATGTCAATACTGCTATGCCTAATCATATGGAAACAACTGGTGGATTGAAAGTTCGTGATCTTGTTTAGTATAGTTGATATCAATGTGCTTAAAATCTTTGCTTCTAAAAAGCTATGTGATTCCGATTGATGTGCAAAAAGGAGAAAAGATTAAAAAATGAAAAATTCTATGTTATTAGATCTTGTAAATTGAAGTTTATATGCTGATATATGCTTGAATTCGAGGAAAGAGGCAATTTTTTGAATCAAATGATTGCCAATTACAATAAAATGTAAATTTGTAATGAGTTAATAATATGGAGGCAAAATTTTCCAAATTGCTAGATAGCTGGTTTTGTTATGCAACCGTCATCTCCCATTTTGACGTGGAAAAAAAAAGGAATGAAGAACTACGAAAGTATTCCTCTATGTTATTAGAGCTTCTAGTTTGAAGTTCTATTTCATCCGCATTTTCCTTGAATTTGAGGAGAGTGGGAAATTCTTGATTTAAAAGACTGAATCGCAATACAAGGTATATTTGTAATGTGCTTCTGAAATGCTGGTTAACTGGTGCTGAGTAATATTTACGCGTCAAAAGTTGAATGAAGAAGACAACAAAATGTAATAGTCATATTATTAGATCTTGTTCTTTGAAGTTTATTCACATCATCATCTTCCTTGAATTCGAAGAAAGAGGCAAGTTACTGAACTGAACGACTGCCAATTACAATAGAATGTAAATTTACTAAAATCAATTTTATTTTCGTGACATTGCATATCAAAATTTGATTTATGTACTGAAATAAAATTCATTATTTAATGTAATATCCATCATTATGTACTGGAACAAATTCTTAATCGTTATTTTTCATTTCCTTCTCTGCAATCTTTTTAATATACTGAATAATCCCATTTTTTTTATAGGGTCTTAAGGAGATTGCGGATTCCTTAGCTTCAGGAAATAATCTATTAACAGATGGAAAATTATAAGATGGCACTGATAAGTTGAAGGATTCTCCAAGAAAATGGGGTACAGTTAGAGCATTTTTTTTTTTTTTTTTTTTAGAAATGGTCGGCACTGCATCATTCTTGATTTTGCATTCTCTCATGTCTGGGTTTGCTTTCTTTTTCTTTCATTTTGTTGCCAAGTGGATTTGGTCGCATATACACAGATTTCTTTGCCACTTTCTTCTTCCAGCATTTGACAGAATCTCGTTGAAATACGGGACAGCTTCAAACTAGTGCTGAGTGCTACCTTTTACACTTACATATGAAGGAATATTGCTTTAAATAACTCGATCATCATATTTTACAGAGGAAAATGTTCTGACTTCGCGATTTATTCCAATTTGATACTTCAGAGATGTGCTTTCTAGATTTCTTTTTGACTTCTGTTTTTGTACATGTCCAAATCAAATGCTGCTATGTTGTCAAAACTGCAGTATCTATGTAAAATCAACTGAATCTCCATCAGTATGTCACATAATAAACAAGGTTTGAGCTTTATTTTGATCATGCAACAACGAAAGCTGTATAAAGCATGAAACGGAGTATTTGAATCACACCAGTCAGTCATATACTCCACAATTTATGGGTCATGAATCACTCAATTAACCAGTCACAATCACTATTCTTCCATATTCCCACCCTACCTTTTGTCTCTCAATTCACAGTTAAGAGTCGCATAGTTTTTCACCGCTGGTTTCTCCTCTGCACCATGTCAATCACTCAATTCACACACAATTTTTCACTTTTGAACCCTTGTCTCCAACAATTCACTGGTTATGGTCAGTATTCTTTTCGCCCCACCCCCTCTCTCATTTTTTTCATCCGGTCGGAACCACCACGTCATCACCGACGAATTAAAATTGAATATCGTAGCGGTGAATTGTGCAGTGATTCTTGACGAGGAGAGACGGAGGAGGAATGGCTCATGTGTGATGGCGATTTGGTGGTTGTGGAGGTTCGAGAGGGTGGTTGTGCGAGTTTTTATACTTCTTCCATTGCAAGTGCGGCAACGAGAAGCAGTGCAGCTGTTGAAACTTCGTCGGAACTAAGGAAGGCATACCAATATGGTGGTTGGTCGTCACCGCTAGGGTGATCGGTGTCAGATCATGATCAGACGGCAGATCTATGCCACCGTCGAGAGAGATTATCGGAGGGACTGGGGAGGGTATGGTGTAGTGGAGAGAGATTCTGCCAAATGGATTTGGGGTGAATATGTTTTGGAAAACAAATTAATTAATACCCGATTTTCGAAATCGAAACTAAAAAGTTGCTTCCTTCTTCTTTATCATTTCTATTTTTTCTGTATAAATGAATAAAATTTCTTCGTTCAAACTTGACCTTTTTTTCCAACCGTTTCCATCTGTTAATGCCATAAGGGAAAATGATTTATTTTGATACTACTCGGACGAGTGAATGATTTTGAGTTCTTGGACAAATTCCTCAAGAAAGAAGAACCGATGCCTTTTCCAGTGAATATTAAAATCTTGTATCATTTTCTGAAATTATCGAGCGCATATCTAACAAGTACATCGGTAAAAGGACCTTATTCTGTTTACACCAAAGTGGATCAGTTAACACCAATCTACTCGCTTATGAAAAAAGAAGAAAAAGACCGAATCTAAACCTGTGCGTTCTTTGGACTCTGATCGGGAATGTAAAAGTTGTGATCCTTACATATTATTTCAGTCACAATTGACGAAGTGTTGTTCAATGTTTTACGTCATTAAGTTCAAAAAGGCTGTCCTTTTCCATTATACGAAGAAGCAGCATCGTTCTCTGAGGGATCCAATCTTGGCAACTTTTCCATATTTGAAGGACAAGCATAATTTGTAACATGATTATTTCCATTGTAAAACACAAAATTATCTTCTTCTCCAACAGTGTGCAGTTTGATCTTCGTCTTGTCTTTCTCTGTTTCTTCATTAGAAGCCGAAGTAGTCTTCTCCACCAAGTCTTTAAACATGGAAGATCTGAGGAGGAGACCTAATGCAGTTGGAGAAGATGTCTTGTTAAAAGGGCTTAGGGGCATTTTTCTTTCAATAATCTCGTGTTTTTGGGATATCACCGGGTTGTTTATGGCAAAAGAATTCGGGGTTGAGAATTTTGTTTCCTTGTTTGCATTATTTATATGGTTATAGGTGGATTGTTGAGCCTCATTTTCTGATATTAAACCCTGAAATCCTACTGAATTTGCATCTGGTCTTAGCCATCTGATGTAAGTGCTCAAATCGAAGTTAGTAACTGCATTAATCCCTCTGTATTCTATTGCTGCAACATCATATGCGTGTGCAGCTTCTTCTTGAGTATCTGCAAAATAAGTAAATTATGAACCAAATTAATTAACTTTTCATTATAAGACAACAAACCTTAAAAGTTCACAAATTTGTGTACTCACTATAGGTACCAAGGTAGAGATATCTGTTGCCAAAGACGCGGCCTATTCTTGCCTCCCACCTCCCATTGTGATGATGCCTAAAGTTGAATGAATTGAAACCATAATCACTACAAATTAATTCTTGATCAGCAAAAAGAAAAGGGAAATCGTGAAGGATGAAAACGCGTGCTTTATATGTCTACCTTGCGACCCCTCTATACTTGGATGCACCTCTTGCAAAACCACTGCTTCTTCTGTTTCAGAGTTCAACAAGTTAGATGCATTTTGGTTTGATCAATAATACTTGTAATATTATTGCATTGAAAGTATAGTTTTTGACCTAATGTGTGTACCTTCGTAAAGAGGCCAAGTATTCCTCGCGTGTGACATTTTGCATCATCTCTATCTCTTTCTCGTAATCGGATATCTGGCAAAAAATAACGTGTTTGTGTTTAGTATAATGCCATGTTGATGAATTTAAACGAGATTTACACGTGATATGTATGAGTCATACCGGGAAATTTGTGGTTGATGTTCCCCAATACTTGATAGCTGCCAAATCATATGCTCTTGCTGCAGCTTCTTCATCATCATAAGCTCCTAAAAGTTAATTATTGAACCAAATTGTGAGTTGCATGTAATCCTTTAAGGTCAAGCTTGGAAGAAAAACATGAGCAATCTATAAGATGCTCACCAAGATAGACTGCTCCAACCAAGTAATAGCCAGCACAGGATCATATGAAAATGTCAAAACAGTACTGCATTAGTAAATATTTATAATAATAATAATCATGCAATAGAAGTGATTGTACCAGGCTATGAAAAAATTATCTACCTTGTTTTCCTTTCTTTTTCTGAGTAGCATTCCATGTCCCTTTATCCCACAGATGAGCTTCATAACGTCCGGTCCAACGATGCCTGAGGGGGAAAAAATGTAGTAGCCTAGGCTTTAGAACAATCAACAACAAACTAGGCCTCGTTCCGTCAAATTTGAGGTTGGCCAAGCAAGATAATTTGCATGATGTGAACAAGAAAATCACTGAGGTTCAAATTGGACTTTATATTAAACCTGCTAACTCCTCGAAATCTTGAACTTCTTTTCGTCGTAGCGGTTGTAGCCGAAGCAGGAGCAGCAGCAACAGCAGTTTGATCGACCCTAAATGCCTGTGGTTGCTGTTGTTCTATCTGCTGATTGTTGCAACTAATTGCTACCACCGGAGGGGATCTACGTCGCCTCTTAACACACTTCGTCTCTTGAACATCGGCTGAGATGCTGCACTTTTCGGGGCTCGTCTCAAATTTCCCACAAATTTCCATTTAATTCGTCGAGTTTTTTCAAGCAATACAACGACTACTTTACTCTTTGCTTCATGCTCAATGAAATGTACACGTATTTATAATCCTTTATCCCTTGCTTAATTTGTTCTTGTTAACAAGACAAATTCTTTTGAGAAAAGACAGGGTTTCGATGATTTTGGGATATTGGATTGCCCAAATTCTATAGATTCCTTTAGATGATATTCATGTTGAAAGAACTTGCGATGTCTCCCAGGTTCTCCCAGTGACGTTGTATTTATTCACTTCCATGCGTCCTGTCACATAATTAATTAACCATTTTATGACTGTCTTCTACATTTTTTTTTACCAAAAATCACCTTTGACTTCTTCACAATTAATTATCTCAATTAGATTTAATATTCCCTCCCATCCATACTTACGTAACAAACTCTGCATTCATGTTTTTTCACAGTCGATACTATGCCCATATACTATGAATCTTTATACATATTTAGTTGAACTCGAACACGGTGATAAAAAAGAATTTATGTCGCCCTTGCTTTTGGGAAAACTAAGCTTAAGTATGTTGTCAACACATTTTAGGGTGATTCAAGCCCTCGCAAATAACAATATACTGATACATAGGGCATGCTCATTGCTCCCTTTTAAGAGTAAAATTTCTCATCTTTTAAATATAAAAACAATAAGCCGACTATTAGTTACTGATGATGTCATTCAAGACGTCCCGAACACGAGGACATCCTTTAGTCTTCTCTCGCGATTATGATGCCGAGTCGTCGGGCATATGAAGACCTCGAGCTAACTCAAGGAGCTTGAGGACTCTCGAGGACAAACTTCACGGATTGTCCCAAAAACACACTGGTGATCCTCGGGATGGTAATGCTTGGGAGAATTACTTGGCCAACATCAAACGATCCGTGATCATGTTTCACCAGTCCCCATCCGGAAGGTGTCCTAACTCTATCCAGCTGCTGTTTCTCAAGAGTCACAGGTCAACAAGGAGTCCACTCTTAATAATACCACTCAAATGGTAAGAACAAGACGTCTATTAATATCCCAACAAACAACACCTAAAAACAAGGTGATGAGTCCTACTAAAACTTCACTACCGCCCTCTATAAATACACCATTCTCATGAGGTACGCTTTTACATATATTTTCCAGTATAGATATTCTCTCTCTGACTTAAGCATCAGAAGGGCGACGAGGCCAAACCTCGACGCCTTTGTTTCAGGTACCGAAAGATCTCGTTCGTGCTCGTTCTCAGTCGTCAAGCTCGGGAAATCAGCAGGTGCGATTTTTGGTAGCATCATTGGCGCGTCTGTGGGAAATCGCTACCAAAAGTCATGGTGAATACACGTTCAGGTATTCCTCTCGCAAGCTCATCCGCTCCAAACCAACCACCCGTTGTGGATCCTCAAGTTCATTAAGAAGAATCACCAGGGTCGTCAGGTCCCCCACCCGCTATGGTTACCGCTGGAGCATTCGAGGAGCTACGTCAACAAGTTGCGGCCTTGACCCCACTACTAAGCCAAGGAAACATTCCCCAAGCTCCAGCACCAGCGCATGCACAAAATCCAACTTCAGAAGGAGGTGTCATGGCTGATGCTCGAGCTCGGGACACCCGTGAGGCCCATGACAATGGCGGGTCAGGGGCCTCGGGCATACCCCCATATGCCTCGGTCTCGAGATTGGTTACCATGGACTCGAGTTAGCTCGCACGGATCATACAAGAAGGAATTAGGCAGGACTACAACAGAATACCAAGGGAGTGACGGGGTTCGCCCTAACACTCCTTTCACACCAGAAGTCCTTTCATACCCACTCCCGGACAGGTTTAAGTTCCCCCGCATAAAGGAGTACGATGGGACCACCGAACTCAACAACCATCTAAATGTGTATGCAGACGTCATGAACTTACAAGTTGCCCTGGATCAGGTAATGTGCAAGGCCTTTCCTCAAACGTTGACCAATGCTGCTAGGGATAGGTTCGCCACATTGGAGCCCAACTCCATATCGTCATTCTCTGACCTCGTCGAAACGTTCTCCACCTTCTTCGCCAGCAGTAAGCGCATCAGGAAGACAGCGGCCACCATTATACACCTCCGCCAGGGGCCTAATGAAACCTCACATAACTTCATGACGAGATTCAACAAAGAGAGGTTACAGATACCCGACCTTCATATCACAGCAGCGATTTCGGCTCTAACGTATGCAGTGAGGTGTGACGCCTTTAGGACGTCTTTGTCTAAGACACCCCCAAAGTCAGTAACAGAGCTCTTAACCCGAGGTGAGAAATATATCAACATGGAGGAAGCAATGAAGGCCACCGCGAGCTCTGAGAAATCCCAATTTAAGAGGTTACACGAGCCCAGTGTGCGACATGATCATGCTCGGGGGAAGCAAAGGCAGGAAGGACCACCTAGGCCTTTTACTCGCTTGAACACTTCTAAATCCAACATACTAATGGAGATCAGGGACATGAAAGATCTTAAATGGCCCCCAAGGTTGCGATTTCCCCCGGAGACAAGAGACAAGAGCAAGTACCGTGACTTTCACAAGGACCATGGGCACACTACGGAAGAATGTATAATGTTGCAACGGGAGATCGAAGCATTAATCAATAGGGGATTTTTGAGGACATACGTCGGGAACGACAAGCGTCCGAGGAATGATCACAACAAGGGTAAGACCTCGGGCTTGGGAGGAGGTAACAAACCCACTGCTGGTACGATCAATATCAGGAATAGCGTCGGGGGGAGATTCGAACAGTAGAAGAAAACAATATGCTCGGCAGCATGGATTGGCCCAGGGGACCACTCCTTCCAACATTGAAGACATCACCTTCGGGACAGAGGATCTGGAGGGCATAACATTTCCTCATGGCAATGCTTTGGTCATATCCACCATAATAGCCAATTTCGAAGTCAAGAGGATACTCGTAGATAATGGGAGTGTCGCCAATGTATTGTCCCAAGAAGCCTTCGAGAAGATAGAGATTTATACCAACCAACTTAAGATGGTCAAGACCCCGCTCCAAGGATTCGGGGGTGGAACAATCATTCTGGAAGTGATTGTTGACCTTCCACTAACTTTGGGCGTAGACTAGAAGCAGGTGACGGAGATGACGCCTTTCCATGTGGCACAGACCTCGTACCATACAATGCCATTTTGGGAAGACCGCTACTCAACAAGATCAAGGCCATTGTATCCACATTCCACATTGCTATGAAATTCCCGACAAGTCATAGCATAGGGGTTGTACGTGGGGATCAAGCAGCAGCAAGGAAGTGTTATATCTCAAGCATTTAGGGGTTGAGCACTGACGTCATGCAACTGACAACCCCTGAGCTCGAGCTCGAGCATCATGATAGACTCACCCCGGTGGAAGATTTGGTAGAGGTCAAGCTCGAGCATGATAAAAAAAGTAACCATTGGTCGGGATCTTGACTCCGCTCTCAGGAACGAACTCATCAAGTGTTTGTCCCGCAACATTGATGTATTCGCTTGGAAGGTAAAGGACATGCCAGGGATAGATCCCGAAGTCGTGGTCAATAGACTTAATGTGAGGCCTGATGCAAAGCCAGTAAAGCAAAGGAAGAGGCAATTTGCGCTGGAAAGATGAGAGGTAATACGTAAGGAGATTAACAAACTCGCCAATGCTCAGTTCATTAGGGAGGTCCAATATTCAGACTGGCTTGCCAACGTCGTCCTTGTCAAGAAGGCTAATGGTAAGTGGATAGTATGTATTGATTTCACAAATCTCAATAAGGCGTGCCCAAAGGACAGTTATCCTTTACCTCGGATCGACAATTTGGTGGACAGCACCTCAGGTCATAAGTTGTATAG
Organism: Fraxinus excelsior; assembly: GCA_019097785.1. Taxonomy (NCBI): domain Eukaryota; kingdom Viridiplantae; phylum Streptophyta; class Magnoliopsida; order Lamiales; family Oleaceae; genus Fraxinus; species Fraxinus excelsior. Next base: position 1,636,983 of record CM032625.1, on the reverse strand, counting down.
CTTTCTAGATGCTTTCTCAGGATATCACCAGATTCTCATGGCTGAAGAAGATCAAGAGAAGACCTCATTCATAGCTGACTCTGACATCTACTGTTATAAGGTCATGCCTTTCGGTTTGAAGAATACAGAGGCAACATATCAGAGGCTCATCAACAAAGTCTTCGCTGATCTAATCTGGAAGAACATTCAAGCTTATGTCGATGACATGGTAGTTAAAAGTAAGCAAGAGAATGAGCATATTGTCGACCTAGAAGATGTGTTCTCTACTCTTCGAAAATACAAGATGAAGTTAAACCCAACAAAGTGTGCTTTTGGGGTGGCATCAGGGAAGTTCTTGGGTTTCATGATCACTCACATGGGGATTGAGGCCAATCCAGACAAGATACAAGCTTTAATATCCATGGAAACACCCAGGAATAGGAAAGAGGTCCAGAAGTTGACAAGTCGGGTTGCGACTTTGAATAGGTTCATGTCTAGGGCAGCTGACAGGTGTTTTTCCTTCTTCAAAGCATTAAGAGGAAATCAGAGCTTCAATTGGAATGAGGATTGTGAGAAAGCTTTCCAGGAACTCAAACAGGCACTGGCCACTCCTCCGGTGCTCACGAAACCCGAACCTGGGGATACGTTATCCTTATACATGGCTGTATCCCAAAATGCAGTGAGTGGAGTACTAGTGAAAGATGTGAAGAAGGCTCAACAACCCATCTACTATGTAAGAAAAATATTATTGAACGCAGAGATAAGGTACACGTTGGCAGAGCAGCTTGCCCTGGCACTAATTGTGGCAGCTCGAAAGCTATGTCAATATTTTTAGGCACACCCCATTGTTGTGCTTACAGATCAACCACTCAGATAGATACTCCAAAAATTGGACGTTTCAAGGAGATTGTTGAAATGGGCGATTGAACTCGGTGAATTTGACATAGAGTTCAAACCCCGGCCCTCCATCAAAGGACAAGTCCTAGCAGATTTCATCGCAGAACTCACTCCCAGGCCTCAGGGGCCAGGGGATACCCCGACCACCATCAAGGACGTATGGGAAATATTTGTTGATGGAGCATCCAACTCCTCGGGCTCGGGTGCATGTGTCATCATCAACAGTCCTGATAAATTAACCGAAATTCAATGTGCTCTTAGATTTGAATTTGAGGCTACCAACAATAAAGCGGAATATGAGGTTGTGGTCATTGCTCTTGAACTTGCGAACAGCTTGAGAATCGAGCACGTCAAGCTCTTTAGCGATTCACAACTCGTGGTAGGACAGATTGGAGGAACATTCGAAAGGAAGGACGGGAAGATGAGCATGTACTATTTGAAAGTACATGATCTACTAAGAAGGTTTAAGGGTTGTCAAATTCTAAAAATCGCCCGGGCCGACAATGGAAAGGCAGATGCGTTGTCAAGACTTATGGTCATGGGAGTAGATGGTCTTGACAAGACGGTCCATGTCAAAATCGCGACCGAGCCAAGCATTGGTCAAGAACTAGTAGTCATGGACATCAACAATGAGCCCTCATGGATGGACCCCATAGTTGAATATATAACTGATGGAAATCTCCCCGAGGATCCAAAGGAAGCTAGGAGCGTCTGATCTAGAGCACCGATGTACTGCATGATCCAAGGAGTCCTCTTTCGCAGGAGCTTTACACTTCCCTACCTCAGGTGTCTCAAACCCTCCGAATCCGCACAAGCTTTAACAGAAGTTCATGAAGGGATATGTGGAAATCATCAAGGAGCTAGAGCTCTATCTTTTAAACTCATTAGATATGGGTACTACTGGCCGACCATGAAGAAGGACGCCTCAGAGTATGTGAGGAAATGTGATAAGTGCAAAGGTTTGGTAACATTATTCATATCCCCGCAGAAGAGCTCACTCACATACACTGTTCGGCCCCCTTCGAACAATAAGAGATGGACATCCTCGGGCCCTTTCCAGTGGTGAGAGGACAATTGAAGTTTGTGGTCGTCGTTGTGGAGTACTTTACAAAATGGGTAGAAGCAGAGCCCCTGGCAACTATTTTAGAGCCCAAGTTAAGAACATTCGTGTGGAAGTCTGTCATATGTAGGTTCGGGATACCTAAAGTGCTCATAACCGATAATGGAAGACAATTTGATAACGCACAGTTCAAAAAATTTTGCACTAACCTAGGGATAAATCATCGCCTAACATCGGTCGCGCACCCTCAGAGCAATGGCTTGGCCGAAGTCACTAACATGATTATATTGCAAGACCTCCGTACAAGGATCGAAGGCGCACATGGTAGCTGGCCCGACGAATTACCCTCCATACTATGGACTTACAGGACTTCGCATAAGACAACCACCGAGGAAACCCCATTTATGCTAGCCTTTGGGTTGGAGGCTACTATACCCATTGAAGTTAACCTACCATCACTGAGGCGTTTGTAGCATGACGCCGGGGAACATACCACTGAACATCTCGACCTGTTGGAAGAAGTACGAGAACAAACCACACTACGAGCCACTTCCTTCCAAAACAGAACGACCAAGTACTTCAACAGCAAAGTCAGACCCCGAAGATTCAGGATGGGGGACCTAGTACTCAGAAAGGCCATGCCCCGGGTAAGCTTAGACCAACTTGGGAAGGACCCTATGAAGTCATTTGACAGGTTCGAGGTGGAACATACAGCTTGAGGGATATGACGGGAAGACCACTCCTAATGCCTTGGAATGCCGACAACCTCAAGGTCTATCACAAGTAAAAGTCATGACCTTGTCCATTTTATTACAAGTATTAGTTTACTTTTAGTTTTTTGCTTGCATGCCCTACGAATTTCCTCTTGTCTTGCTTTTCTGTTAGTTTAATTTTTCATCAGGCTTGCACGCCGTACACATTGTTGCTTTCAGTAATTCACTCATCAAGGCCTATGAGCCCTTTCTTTCGGAACATAGCAAAATTTATATAAAGTAACCATTGGGAACGCCCCAACAAAAATTGTCATTCTCGAACGCAGGCACCTCCGAGACATGCTACGGGCATGATTTCCCAAAAAGCCCTACCACGCGCAGGCACCCTTGAGACATGCTACGGGCATGATCTCCCAAAAAGCCCTGCCAAGCGCAGGCACCACCCTCGGGACATGCTACGGGCATGATCTCATCAAAACCCTGTCACGCGCAGGCACTTCCGAGACGTGATACGGGCATGATCTCCCAAAAAGCCCTGCCACGCGCAGGCGCCACCCTCGGGACATGCCACGGGCATGATCTCATCAAAATCGCATCATGAACACGCATCTCGAAGCATACCATGAACAAGCACCCAAAAAAAATTGCTCGAGCTCGACCAGTCCAAAAGAAGTGTGATAAAAAATATCATCGACTGGTCCTCGAGCTCAGGAATACGTCTATCGTAATGGCCACATCGTCGAGCTAAACACTTGGGGATAAAAAAACAATTTTATTAACCGAGCTATCCTCGAGCTCAGGTTCGACTATAACAAACGAGCCATCATCTGGCTCATAACTGATTTGTTAACTAAGCTTTCGTCGAGCTTGTGATTAACTTTATTAAGTGGGCCATCCTCGAGCTCATGATTAAGTTTATTAATGGTTTATCGTCGAGATCATGATTAACTTTATTAAGTGGGCTATCCTCGAGCTCATGATTAAGTTTATTAATGGTTTATCGTCGAGCTCATGATTAACTTTATTAAGTGGACTATCGTCGAGCTCATGATTAACTTTATTAAATGGGCTATCCTCGAGCTCATGACAAGTTTATTAATGGTTTATCATCAAGCTCATGACAAGTTTGCTCGGTTTTGTTAATGCTCGGTATCAAGTTTGTTAATAATCTATCGTCGAGCTCAACACTTTGTCAAAAAAGGCAAAATAACTGAGTAGTCCTCAAGCTTGACACCTAATTTAGCTACGCTATCCTCGAAGTCGAAACTTCGATGATGGTCGATTAATGTGATGTTATCGAAATCATTAATGATCGAGAAACACTAACCAAAACAAGATATCGAGCATTTCACATTGTCAAAAGTTGAAAACATAATAACCATATGTTCGGGCAAACAAAAATTTACATCAACAAATGGTGCTCGAGAAAAGGGGGGCCTAATCTAAATCGTCGGGAGCAGGATTAGTGATGTCGACGTCAGCCTTAGCCTCTTCGTCCTCGTCTTCGTTATCGGCATCTTCGGACCCCAATAGCTCGAGTGTGTCTACAATCTCGGGCACGGACTTCAAGTCGTCAGGATGAACGTTCGGAAGGTTAGCACGAAGATATGCCCTTACCTCCTTAAAAGCATGAAGATATGCCCCCGACGCATATTTCCCTTTCAGCCTATCACAGTCCTCGGACTTTTTAAAGTCTTCCCAGGCTCGCTCCCTCTCCTCGACCAACTTGGCCTCGTGATCCTTGCATACCCTCTTGAGCTCCAGCTTCAATTCTTCAGCTTCGTCCTTCACTGTCCCTACTTCGTCCCTAGCCCGACGAATTTCTGCCTTGGCCTCCTCAAGTTGCTTCATCAACTCCTCACGATTGGCCTTGAGGTCCTCCACCTTCTTATCTCTGAGCTTGACGGCCTCCATGAGCCCGGCCATCTTGAGAGACTCGTCCATCCCTTGCAAGGATAGGCCTTGAGCCACGCTAAGGGTCTGCACACCGACCATTGACATTAATCCTCGAGAAATATACTTGAACAAAAATGAAGATAACACAGAACATGTCGAGCATTTACCTTTAAAGTCAAAAATTCGAGGGCCTTTATCCCATCCTCGAACCCGACGTCACCTCGATACTTGGCCACTATGCTCGGCACTAGGTGGCATCTCTCGAAATCTTCGATGACCAGGGCCACCGACGGAATGCAGTCATCCTCGAGATCAACAACCTTAGGGATTCGCCTTGGTGGAAGTTCCCTAGGCGACATGGGGGTGGTCTAACAGGCCTCGGGCTAGGGATCATCAGGCGAGCTTGAGAGCTTTCTATGGGCCCTAGAGGCAGGTTCTCGGACCTCGAGACTCTAGCCCTCTTTTTACCTTTGGTCGAGGGAGCGACCTGAGGTTGAGGCTCTTTGGCCTTAGCCCGGACAAACTTCCTGAGGGCTGAAGGATTGAAAGACATTCCAGCAACAAGAACATAATGCATTAGGCCGATCAATTCCTCGAGAATAGAGTAAGAGAATAAAAGATAAGAAAAAAGCTCTTACCCTCGACACCTCTCACATCCGAAAGATCTAATACCTCGTCCTCGAGGATGGCCTTCATGTCTGGCACCAAGGGTTCGAGGTCCTCGAGCATCTGCCTATGGCGTTCTAAAGACTCGAAGTACGCTTGGCCCTCACAGAACTTAGAGGCGTCGGGAACACTCCACACCGACCAAAAAGGAAGGTCGATATCTTGTGTGACTATATAAAACCACTTATCTTTCCAACCCTTAAGCGAGCTCGGCATGCTCGGGACCCTAAACCCTCATCGGGTAGATAGATACCCAAAACACGTATACTGATGGAGCTGCTTGAGCTCGAACACCATTCGACAGAGGTCGACATAGGGTTCAATACCTAGATACCTACAAGTTATAAAGAAGTAAACAAGCATTCTCCACCCATTGGGCACTAACTGCCCCGGGCACATGGAGTGCTCAACCAATATGCTCAAGAAAAAAGGGTACAAAGGCCACCTAAACCCGGCCTTCAGAGTATCCCTAAATATCACAAACTCATTGACTCGAGCCTACCCCATTCTATCATCGGGGTCAGGAGACCTGATGTCGCAACCAGGCATTAGCCTAAACTCTCGGGTTGCCGCCACAGCTAAATGCTTTTTGAACCTACAAGGGTCGTCGGGGGCCTTGAACTCAACGTTACCCTGACACCTAGGTCGGGCATCTAAGGGGATAGCCACTGGTATCAAAGATGTCCCTATGTTCTCACTACCCCCCGAACCATCAGACTCCCGACCACCCTCACTGCTCGACATCACTAAACGATAACTAAGGAAATAGCTTAAAGACTCGAGGTCTTACCTTAAATGACTAGAGGACCAGGGGAGTTCCTAGGGAGATTGCTCAAGCACGATCTTGCTGAGGAGTTTTTACAACAGGTAAAAGGTGAAAAATGAAAAAGCGATGGGACTATTTATATGGGTAGAATGGGAAGTCCAAGGGTCACCACCTAGGCCGTTGGATTTGGCCAGGTGTCAAACATCCAGCGGCCCGTACTCACCATCACATTTATTACCCCCCGATCTTTCAAAATCTTTAGCTTGGTCGTCAGTCCTCCCGAGCCCGACCGAAGACATGAGTACCCCCTCGACGACTAGGTATCTCCGAGGTTACCTGCATCCCCGCCTAAATCTCGAGCTATAGGAGTGGATGCACGGGGGGCCAGTGATGATGTCATTCAAGACGTCTCGAGCACGAGGACATCCCTTAGTCTTCTCTCGCGATTATGGTGCCAGAGTCGTCGGGCATATGAAGACCTCGAGCTAACTCGAGGAGCTCGATGACACACTGGTGATCCTCGGGACGGTAGTGCTCGGGAGAATTACTTGGCCAACATCAAACGATCCGTGATCATGTTTCACCAGTCCCCATCCGGAAGGTGTCCTAACTCTATCCAGCTGCTGTTTCTCAAGAGTTCTAGGTCAACAAGGAGTTCACTCTTAATAATATCACTCAAAGGATAAGAACAAGACGTCTATTAATATCCCTAAAAACAAGGTGATGAGTCATACTAAAACTCCACTACCGCCCCCTATAAATACACCATTCTCATTCACTATTGAGGTACGCTTTTACATATATTTTCCAGCATAGATATTCTCTCTCTGACTTAAGCATCGAAGGGGCGAAGATGCCAACCCTCGAAGCCTTTGTTTCAGGTACCGAAAGATCTCATTCGTGCTCGTTCTCAGTCGTCAAGCTCAAGAAATCAGCAGGTGCGATTTTTGGTAGCATCAGTTACCTTTTGAGATGAAATCCCACAACTCAATATTACCCCCAACATAATTAAATAGGGCCGTCAATCTCATGAGGACAAGTCTCCGATTCACATTCAGACATTGAAAATAAGCTCACTGTTGGGATCTTTTGGGTTATTACAAAGTAGACAAATGATTATTCACAGTAAAACAAAGTAGAGTCTGTCTTATGTTAGGATTATAAGCTATAACGTGTTTTCGGCTGATTTGTCTCATCGGCATTTATGCGACAAATTGTTGAATAACAGTTTTTTTTTTTCGTGGGATTCTTCGTCCACCTGAACGGGGTTAATTAGGTCGAATTTGGCTTCTTTTGCAGTTTTGTCCTCATGCTGTGTTTTTGCAAGCACAATGAAGGAAGTGAGTGAGTTCTGTTCAAATTCTTCTGACGGTTTAAACAAGGGAATAAGACACTATAATAATATACCCTTTAAAATCGTAGTACACCCCCCACCCCAATATATCCTTCTAGTTTTATTTTTTATTTTTATATTGTTCAAACGTTTTCTTTTGATTTTTTTTCCAGGTCGAAGGTACCAAAGACTTTATCAGATTAAGTTTAAATCGGAAGATAGTTTTAATTAAAATTAAACAAATATAAATATACGAACAAAATAAGATAAGGTATGCATGTAACAAATATCCTTAGCACCATTTTTGCCATTGCATGTACTCACAAGATTATAGGTGTTTCTCTCGAGATACAACATGTTTTCAAAACTAGTATGGTAAAACACTTACCTTGACAGGTGAACTAAGATTAATTGGAATGATCATGAAAATGAATATTTTGGAAATCTTGAAAATATTTAGAATTAGTAAAGCCAGAATTTTGGTAAATTTTATGCAGGATGTTCTATGTATAAATTTCTATGAGGTTTTGTTTTTTGTTTTTTTTTTGAGTCATTCTGGACCATTGAATCTTACTACTCCATACTCTATCTATTTTAATGTTCAGTTGCACCCAGGGGCGGACCTAGATTTAATTTTGAGTGGGGGCGAGATTAAGGGCGAAGCTAATCCGTCGAAGTAGAGGGGTCTAAAGTTGAATGGGTGGGGGTCTACGGGGGTTCGGAGGCAGCGCCCCCGAAATATTTTTTTTGAGAGTTGTTGAATAATTTAAATTTAGTTGCATTTTCCTAACTAGTTTATGCTATATAGGCCATGAACGAAGCCTCTCACCCTGCATCAAACCCACAAATATATTCGCTCTGATCATGCAACAGTTTTTGCAATCACATGTTGTCAAAATGAGATTTACATAACATGTCAATTCTTCAGCAATATTAGCCACTTGAACTACTACGTGGCCAAAATACTTTCCTTTCGAATCGTGGACTTCAATTGTCAAATCATTTCCAAGCCCTTCTGGCAAGCTGTATTCAAGTAGGAAGAAAATTTAACTATCCAACTCTATGAGATTGAAGAATATGTAGCAAGATTAAAGAGAAAAAGATTACATACAAAACATGAATTTCACCAGATCCTGGCTGGATTCAAGATAGAAAATAAGCTAAAAAAACTGTAAAAAAATTAAAAAAAAAAAATTTTTTTTGGTTTTTTTTTTTTTTTCAGTGGGGGCGGCCGCCCCCGCTGGGCCCTTAGTGGGTCCGCCCCTGGTTGCACCTTTTCGCAATGTCTACAATCCTTTGACGGACATCTACACATTGAATCGATTGTTTCCAATCATGTCCAATCAAACAAAATATTTCATCCATGCCCTCTCAACGCTCATATACAACTTGAGGGCGTGAGGGTGGGGTGGATTTTAGTAGATTTTGATGAATGTTGATGGAATGTATGGTTGAAAAGTTACGAAACCCATAAAATTAATTGATATTTTGACTTAAATTTTAATCAATTTTTATAGCTGAATCAAACATGGCTAATGTTCAAAATACCTCAAAATATATAAATAAATTCTTGGTCAATATTGTCAATTCTAATTATGCTGCGAAATTCGTCTACATTTCCTTATTTCTTGCATAGATGCTTGCAATATACAACGCAAAAGGTAAGCAAATTTTGAAATAACTGAATAGAGATACTTGTCGAGGGTGAGTCGAGCCTAAGATCAGGGCTCGAAAATCTTAACATGTATGAGTACATGGATGAGGATTGGGGTCTTTGGGCAGTGACTAGAAGTTTCAGCAGTAGGCCGCTTACTGATTTGATTAAAAAAAAATCAGCACAGATGATACCTTTATAAACCCTACTGGTTCTACTAGTGATTTTCTCTTTCAGCAGAATGATAATCTTTTCGATTTTTCCGAGTTGAGCAGTGTTTGTGATGGATTATACGAGGTTTATAATCGCTTCGTCACTTATAATTCGCAGTCCTTGAAAAATTCTCAACCATGTACGATATTGGAGCCCATAAGCAAAGAAGAGGAAGTTACTATTCCATCTAATAATCAGAAGAGACTAAAAAAAGTGGTTGATGTTTCAGTAGAGAATTATGATCCATGGTATTGGCAAAAATCTTATTACAAATGCAACAATATTAGTACAAACTACCGTGCCAAGAAACATATACAAAAAATGTTAAGACGACAAAAACAAGTTCAGCTTTGATTGGTGTACATCATCATGGTTGACAGTTTTTTGACATTGTGTGATGCGACACACAGTTTTGCCATTGATTTTAACAACACTTAAAATAATCAATGACCTCAATTTTTACACCTCACACAATATCCATCATGATGTACACAAAGAATGTACAAGTAGAATAATTCAAACAAACTTAAGGTTAACATATATCGATGAACATAATCACCCTCCACCTACAACAAAGCATTCTCGTGAGAGAAGTTCGACGTGTACAAGTATGAAGAAGGAATTCGACTGTGCACATGATCAAAAAGAGTGTGTAAAGGAAGAATAAGAAAATCCATCTCTCATGATTGATCTTAATCCTCATTGACCTATTCATAGTCATGTTCTTTCATGATCCATGGCTAAAGTGCATATGCTACACAAATATTTTTATCTTTTTTTTTAATGTAGTTTTAGGTTAGATCCTTTTGTTTTTTGTTTCAGTCATTAAATTTTCTAAATTTGACATAATTGGGGCTCAATATTATTATTAGAAGAATATATTTTGTTTGGTCGATGAATTAGCCTCCGTTTGGGTTTCATTCTATTTTGTTAAAATTTACTTTTTAAAATCATTAATTTTAACTACACAATTCGTATGATCCACAAGAACTACTCATTTATTAAAATGTGAAATTTTAGCAAAATGGAATGAAAATTCATGTTTGACTAAGTTATTTTAAAAAATATAACTTAGTCAAACTTTATAGAATTATTCTTAGTCTTATTGATGTCTAAATTTAACTGAAGTACATGTATGCAGAACAGAGTTTAGCCCAATGGGCCCAGATGTTAAAAAAAGGCTTTAGTCGAAGGGGCCCAGATGTACTTTGATGCTTCTATGACAATTTATTTCAACAGATTTCACTGTAGCTGGATTTGTTGCTTGTATTGAACTCAAAGAAAAACTGACTGCAAAAAGTACAATTACACTCATTCAAGGTATGACTGATATGCTATATTTGTATATAGCTTACTCGATAGAATTATAGAAGACAGATTACTAACAGTACAATGCATACAATAATTTTAGAAAAGAGTATAGATCGAATTAAGTGAAGATTTTATACTTCATTTTGTACATTATTGTCGACTGATGTTTGCCCCCACACCGAAATTTTCTAGATATAATACCCATAAAATGGTTTGGTGAGAGTGGGATAGAGTCCCTCTTTACCCATAAATGAAAAAAAAAAAAAAAAAGAATGTATTACTTTGAGAAATTTAATGAGAATATTAACTTCATTTAATCATGATTTGAAGGAAGTTTCTTGATTTGGACTTGTTCAAGCCCCAAAATATGTGGTTGATTGGTTGAAAGTCATAGTCTTTGTTTTTGCCTTGAGAAACTTCACTTTCTTAAATACTAAGTCAATGCTTAAGAGTCAGCATTTTTACCCATTCTGTCACCATATTTAATGTTAATCCAATCATTCATTCAATGTCAAGAAACACCACAAGGAGTGGTCTGGGGAGGGTGGGGGTGAGGTGGGAAAGATAATTAGAAAATATTACTATAATTTTCAAGATAACTTAGTATAATACAATTTGCAATGCATATGTATATATACAACTATACATACATGGAATTCAGGACATTTTGATTTGTGGGTCCTACTTAAAAGTGATTATTCCATACTTAGGAACTTGTAAAGAATTATATTAGTGAGCCTGACTAATTTTCTAGATTAGGATTGAAAATATATTAAAATTTTAATATGGTTTGTTGGCCCTAATGTCCATATTATAGGGATTCATTCCATGCCAAAAGTTTAGGTTTTAGTATATAATTTGTAAAAGACATTTGCAACAATTCATAATAATGATGTCTAAAGTTTCTTGTGACAGTATCTTTATGTTCACTTTTTATCAAGGGTTCACTCTTTCACCTTTTTCTTTAATTAATATTAATAATTTAATTATGTGAATTAAAAAACTTTTTTAACAAATTTCTATTATTCAATCATTTCTTATTTCACTTCGCATTCTCTTATTCTCGCAGTTATACTGTTTTGTTACATCATCTACGTGTAAATTTATTTCTTTTTACTAATTCTTGTAATCGAGTTGTTATCATGTCATGCTTAAATTAAATCTCATTCTTTATTTTACTGTATAATTTGTATGACTAAGCATGTATCACCTTTTAATTTTGACAAAATAATTTTTTTTGACCATCTTAAGGTGTAAAAGTGTTTATTTTTGACCAACTTTTCAGAAACTGCCAAGAATTAGTTCAATTTTCACTGCTTACTGAAGTTTGAAAAATCAAATATTAAAAAAAAAAAAATTTTATAATTATTAATTTCCACTAACACATTGGTTAATCTACTCCAAATCAGCAAAGAATAATCAATCTGTTGTCCACTAATTGTGAGGCAGCTATAAGTTATTGGTAGAAAAAAGACAAACACGCTTTTGCGTCATTGATTCCCTTAATCCATGCTTTTAGAATACGATTAATTAAATTAAAATCCAACAAATGACAGTGTGACAGTTGTACGAAACTATTGTCCTTTAACCACATGAATTAACGAGGGATAAATTAATTAAAGTTGTCGTGTTCACTTATTTAGCACTAAATGGAAAGCTACCAATAATAACATTTTTCTAACGCACTTTTACCGATTCATGTTTGATATGATAGACTGAATGTACTGAATTGCATTAGAAAAACTTAAAATCTTATAGCATATGATGTAATTTATATGCCTTAGACAGTGGAACAAACTAATCAATTATAATCTAAATAGATGGAACCACTGATTCCAAGTGAGATTAGGAACTTTGGTTCCATAATTTAGGTTCTATGTGTTGAAAAAAAAAAAAAAAAAAAAACACACTTTAAAAGTTTCGTTCACTTTGAATTTTCGATTCCTGTTACTAAATCAAGAACCGAACAAATCAACATGTTCTTGATTATAGTGCCTTGAACAATTTTCAAGCATAAGCGAAATTAGATCGAATTAGCCGATTTTGTCTGATTTAATACGGTACTTTTTTCATCACCTCTTGCCAAACATGGTCGATATACTTTGTTGATTAGTAACATTATTAAACTCTCAGTCGACCTTACAAATGTATTAACACGCTGGTGATAATTTAATATCAAACGAAAATGAATAAAAGCAACCCTCATATTGTCTCATTTCTCGTGCACAACAATTAGGAATATTTTGAGAAATGAAAATATGGATCGCACCATGTCGACAGCAATAGTCCCATAGGAATAAGAAAAAAATTATTGTCACCTCCATAATGAATCATTCTTCATTAATTTTCGATAAAAGTTGAAACATTTGACTAATAATGTGTGTTATGATGTACAAAATGTGAATAGACAGAGACATGAGAAATCAAGAATTGACTTAAAAAAGGTAGGACCCGGCTGGGGGGCATTGACTACTGCCATGGATGGATTCCATTTGGATAAAGAAAGAAATTGAAATACGAGTCCTATCCTAGACTCGTTTGTTGTTGAAATATTCCTTGTACGTGTAATAACAGTTAGAATTCACGTGCTTAAATTTCAAGATTTTCTTGACTCATTCAAACGTATGCTTTTATTGAAGAGGGTCTTTTATTGGAATTTTGCTAACAAATCTCAGTCAATATTTGAAATTTGAAACCTTCCGAGAAACCTATAATAATAAAAAAAGGTGGAATAGTGAACTTGACTTTTAGATACAACTAGATGTGATGATACAATTTAGTGCATGTTCGACAAATATATTTTTTCTCCCATAAATTTTGTATGATTCACAATTTACTACTGGCTTATTATCCATATATTTTAGATGATACACACAATTTATAAACACTTAAAAAGCACTCTCAAACATGCTCTTAACTTCGTTTGTTAATTTTGTAGGATGTTAGCAATAATTTTGGTTGATTTTTAGAAGGCTTAGAGTATCGATATACATGGAATCAACGAACACTTTTGTATTTATAAAAGTTTAGAAACGATAAAAGATAATAACGAAAAGGCATAGATTTAACTTCTCAATCGACAAGTTTTATTTTTTTATTTTTTATTTTTTTTGAAATTAAGGTGAGGAGGGTTGTCACACTGGCTCGCGAATTTTCTAGATTTCTAGTGAACGTCGCATTGACCTACAAGTTTTCTAAATTCACATCGGTGTTTGATAGGTTCAAAATTCATGATGGGTGACGTCATTTTTCAACGTCGCCTGCTCTTAGCAAGGCACTTTAGGAGAAATTCTATAGTCGAGGCTAGATCTTGAGTGTTTTTGGCTGAGCTTCAATGTTATGAAAGAGATTTAAAAGTGACTTTTTTGTCATCAACATTTAGTCGAAAATATAAAAGCTTAAAACAGCAGTTTTCGACATTATTTTTATCTTTAATCGACAATGTCGATTGATCTTAGATTTTCAATCAATTGAATTTTAATAGAATTCTTTTCACGTACGATAATAATCTGTCTCATCTCATAGCAACAACAATTATCTAAAAGATTTAAACAAGATTTTATACAAGGCCAAAGAAATATATATATTTTTTATTATATTCAAAGTAAATTTTCATTATTATTATTATTGGGCAAAAAAAAAAAAAAAAGGCCCTAGAAATTATTTATTTATGCGTATTTATTTGGCCCTCTTGGCAGAAGATGAAAAGGTATTCATTAATTACTCTAAAAAGTCAGAATTGACAACTTGAAAGCACGAGATTACGTGCCTCTGCTTCCTTTGTGTGCGCGGCTCTGATTCGTAGAACAGCTGCCGTATCCGCAGTTGGATTTTGCACATATTTTCCCACCTGTAATCTGTGGGTTATGTGAACAGTTCTTGCTTTTCACAAGTTTTCAAATAAATAATGGAAACGTTGATAAAAAGTTTGTGCGTGTTTGAATTACATTATTTTGGAATAATGTATTTTGAAATATATCTGAATAATTTTTGTATTTCACAAGTTTTCAAATAAATAATGGAAACGTTGATAAAAAGTCGGTGTGTGTTTGAACTATATTATTTTGGAAGAATGTATTCTGAAATAGCAGATTGCTGAAGAATGTAAAATTGAAAAAGAAAAAAAAGTTATTGATGTGATAATAAATATTATTTTATTGAATAGTGTGTGGTTGAAAATGAGTAGAAAAATAAAAATGAAATTTTTAATGTGTACCACTTTTTCAATCACACTTTTTTCATCAATCTATTATTTCAAAATACATTCTTCCAAAATAATGTGGTCCAAACACACCCTTATTTTATTGGTCAACGATGTATGAGATTGAAAACTATTTATGTTTGACATCTCAATTTGCAGGTACGATTTTTTTTTATATTCTTGTGCATCACCCTAGTTTTGTTATTCTTGTATAGTAAATTTGTAAAAGCCAACCACATATTTGATTAAATGTTACAATGTTCTTGATAACTCGATACTTGTTTACCTAATAAGCACACAAAAGTCATGGTTCCAATCAAAATTGTCAAATTTGTTATGGTTCGAAGTTGGTGTGATTAGTGAAAAAAATATTTTGATATTTCGTTTGTTTAATCCGTAGGACGTTATCGAAAACTATTTTCCAAAGAAAAGTGTATAGCTTAAGTAGAACAATATTTGCTTCTACGAGTTTTTTGAGTTCTGATATATGTCGAGTCTCGATTTTTGATCTCAAAAATCAGTATTGTTAAGAAACGTAAAAATGGTATATATCAGAGACGCGTTTCATTTGAACCTTCTTTTAAAATATGATTCTTAACAATAATATACAAAGAATAAAATTGTTTATATTCTTAATGGTTGAAAATAACATGGCTAGATTAATTGTAGATGAAATAGTCTAACTGTTGAAAAGAGGGGCGTTGAGTTTGTGTAGAAGAATTATACCTACCATGTGACAATGAACTGAATCCGATTTTTTTATCAAATGCTATTGGATTGGTGGGGGTGTCCTTAGATTTATTAAACTCAATATTCGTATATTTAATAATTAATTTATTGGTAATATGGATAGAGAGGTGCAGTAGGTGAGCGAGTTATGACAAGGCTGCATGATTGAATAGTAAAATGAGATATTAAATTAATTGGAGGCAATATGGCTCAGCTCATTGATTAAAGATTCCTTCAAGAACCAGCCACCCAGAACGTGACGTGATTGAACGCAGGAGGAGGTGAGAGGTTGGAGGTGGGGTACTTGGGGTTGAGAAAATAGTTTGACCCAATTTCTCAAGTTGACTCCAATTTTGATTCTAGCATTGAATGAGCCACTTATTTATTTTATATTTTGGAAAAAAAAATTGTTATTGTTAATGTTATACAATCAATTATTGTAATAGGATTCAAAATGAGAGTGTACGTTGATTAGATAAATTGGAAAAGAACGCGATAAATGGGAATATTTTGTCGTGATCTTTTTAGCGCATCTTTTATATGGATTAAAATCGTGATTTTAATTTAAGTCAAAGTTAACAATTAACTCTAATTACACGTTTTATTGGACTCGCAACTTTTTAATGTTGTCCTAAGAATTTTCTATATGGTGGATCTATTTAGAGCTCGTTTGGTGCACATTTTGGGATTAAGAATGCATTTTTACTGATGATGTAATGATGAATATGTGGTTGAAAATGAAGGAAAAGTTATTGATGTAATAGAAAATATTATTTTATTGAAAAATGTGTGGTTAAAAATGAGTAGAAAAATAATGTGGCTCGACTTATGGACTGTTTGATATGGATTAAAATCACGTTTTTAATTTAAATCAAAGTTAACAATTAACTTTAATTACACGTTTTATTGGACTCACAACTTTTTAACCATATATTTTATTAATTTTATTAAAATTTACTAAAAATTTTGATTTTAATTCCACAAACACGAGCTTAATATTGTGTTCTTATGGACATATAAATTACTTATTGGAATGTCATAATGTTTTCATTATTCATGCGTCGGGAAAATCAATTTTGGATCAAATATGCTTTTTATTCACACTTTTGCAGGACTTATAGTTATTACTCACTTATTAACAACACATTTTGTATGACTTACGTTTTATAATTACTTAAAATTTAATATAGTTGTTCTCAAACATGCATAATATTAAAAAAAAAAAAAAAAAAACCCTGACCTAAATGGATGGTGCTTCGAACGGGAGAAAACCGTCCTTATCTTAATAATCCAATAATAGAAATAACTCAATAGGTGAAGAAAAACATTTTCGCGATTTTCATTGAATATCGAAATGTGACAATTCCTTTATGCAATTCAAGATAAATGCTACATATCCAAATTGTGTGTATTTCTCAAATAAACTGCATTTTTAAGTAATTAATTAATCAAGAAAAACGGCTGTAAATTTATTAATTCAGCGTGATTTGAATTACCAATTTAAATTAATTTAAATTCATGAATTTTTCAAAGATTTCCATTTTTAATCATCATTACAAAAGGCGAAACTCCAGTATAATTACATTTAATGACAAAAATAGAATTAAAATCCCTGTTATAATTATATCACACGTTAACGAATCTAAACCTATAATCAAGCCATAAGTAGAAAGATCAAGGGTTAAGGAACAAAATGCACTGGATTCCTTCTTATTAGAGTAGGTGCGGGTCCACTAAAGAGACCTATACACTGGCATCTTAAAAAGGCATTAACGTGAATATACAGTGATCGTCAAGGCATTTTCGTCCATTCGAGAAGGTTCTTGGAAATAAAGTACATTTAGAGGTTTCCTCACTCGCTTTTTGTCGTCTGGATTGAACGTGCCTCTTGTATTTAATTGGTTGTGTTTCACTGTTTGCGTGGTGCGAATGGTTTTTGAAAAGTAAGATGCCTTGATTAAAGAAGATTGAAAACCGCTCAGCTCGACGTGTAGCCGAGCCGCCACAGCGTTGAGTCATTGACCAATTCTAACTGTAATTCTCAGCCGAGCCGCTGAATATTCAACTTGTCGTCCACTCAATAGCCCTTCGTTTTCGCTGGCGGTTGAAAACTCATGATTAGCTGCCCAACCAACAAGAAAGTTAAAATGAACAAAAGTCCCACCGTACCTATCCACCGTAAGTCTGTAACCAATATCCGTCCAACATTTTTCATCATGGACCCACATTTATACTTAACTACCTGTCTACAACCAAACCAAAATATGACGTATAGATATCCTAACCATTTATTTTACAGAAAATGTATTTCCATCTCAATAAGAATAACTACGCGTATTAATTAATTTGTATTCGTTCAAAAAGGGTAAAAACATGTCATTTAAAATGAAAATAAATTACACTAAAATTTAAAACACCCAATAAAATGTAGAAATAAAATAAATTTTAAAAAATAGAATACCAATTGGGAAAGTTAGCCCACGGTGAGAAGTTTTATCCTACCCATTTTAAAAAGATCTTACTCACAGTTCTCACAATTGGAGAGAACCGTAAGTAAGATTCTCTTATCACATCATAAGTAGATAGTCTTATTTTGCCCCGATGTGGGTAGGAAAACAATTTCTCAGAAAAGTTGACCCCAATCTATACACACACAAACCCAATAGTTAAAGAATAATGCGATATACTCTCATTTGGGTTGCAGCTTCAGTTTAGGTGGTATTAAATGATAGACTACATAAAATGCGATATACATCCATTTTATTTCACTATCATTTAATGCCAATTGAAATTATAATTTCAGCGAGGTTAAATAACATTACTCATTTCAAATAAGAATGCCAACTACGTTGGCACCTTATGCACATCCGCCACGTGTCCGCAAATTTTCCATGCCACCTTGCGTAATGTTATTGCGAAAAGTCAAAACTACCCCAACTGACCAACGGAATTTTGCGGCTCAATCAGGACTGTTTTGTTATTTCATACGTGTCAAATTGCATAAACTCTAATGCATGCGTCTTTTTTCAGATCTAAACTAATCATATGTGGGCTCGTTTATTGATCGTCCTTAGTAAAGAATCAACGCAGGTGCACACACCTGTCTTATGCTCAACAGAGCACGTGATTTTTCCCTTACTCTTTTATAACGCCGTCATTCTGATTTTTCCATTTACACCCTATAAAATCTGTTATTCTTTTACAACTAGATAGAAATTCCATGTAAATTAGGATTCATTGAAGGGTAAAAGTGGAAATTCATATGATTGATCCAGACGGTGGCTTTTAAAGGGCGGTAGACGCTTGGTTGAACCAACCTAACAACCACCACTTTCCTTGCAAGTTCAAGCTTCATTCCTTGCATTTACCATTAAAAATAAATTATTACTTCTTACCTATTTCCTAATTCACACTACTCTTCAAACTTCCATCTAATCGTTCGTGTCTCATATGATCCAATTGACTTCGATATGATTATCGGTAGTTTAACTGACTCAGTTGAATAGTTTCATTTGCCTTTTTGTCTTATAAGTTAGCTGATTCTCGTTCTTTCAAAAAGATTGTCGAGCTTTACGAATAATATTTATTTTGTAATTTAACCTACTTTCCAATTTTTTTCGAAAAATAAGTAATTATAATTTTATGAATATTAGGGTGCCAAGGGTGTGAGAATATAATATATAAAAACTATAAACTATCCATCTCTCTCTCCTTTTTTTCGGTTTGCCAAAGCGTAGCCTGTTTTGGATTTTCGTTTACTGCTCCTCTCTCTAAGAAAATTCTCTCTCTATACATACAAACCTCCTCCCTGCATCCCGCCGGATAAGCGCCGAGAAACTGCTAGTCCGCCGGAGAACAGTATTTCAGAAGAACCGAAGGGCTTCTTGAAGGGAACAGTGCCCTTTGTCTTATTAGTTTTATGATTCGGCTGGTGGAATCGTCCGATCTCTGAGTTTGACTCGGTCCAAGGAGTTGCAGTGAGAATGTGGAAAGCCTAAGGGAGTTTTCGTGGTTGTTGGAGCCCTGGATCGTGGTCTGGGGCGTTTTTATTGTTTTTTAAGGCTTTTTATTGTGCGTTTTTTGCGGAAAGAAGTTAGAGAAGACGGAGGCTACCAGCGAAGAGTTTCGGTATGAGATGGTACGCGTATACTGTAGTAATCATTATACATTTATTTTGTAATGCTGTAAATCTGGTTTTTTCCCAAATGTTTTTACCAGTGGGTAAATTGTTGATTTTTATTGTTTGGATCTTGAGCGTTCTTTGATTTTGGTTAAAATTGATGGTTATCTCGTTTCGCCAAAACAATTTTCCATTGGCGTTTTTATTCGTATATATGTTTATGTATATGTTTGTCATCTACACAGATATATACGTGTCATTATTGCTACTGTAGAGGGGAAACATTGGATTTGAACAATTTTATTTTGGTGCCTGGATTATTTTTTTCCCTCTTGGAAAGGCCATTTTTTCCTTTTTCGCTACCTCTGCTTTTTGGATAAACCTACATTTTTAATTCGTAATTTTCAAACAACTCTGTATTAGTTCCCATTTCATTTTATTTATTTTTGAATAGGATCTTACACTGGAAAATTTTGTTTTTTGACATTTTAAAAAACTGGATTTTATACTTTCTGCACCAACTTTTGGATATTTTCTTCTAGCTTTGGGTTAATTCAGGGAAAAAATTAGGATTTCTGATGATTTAGGTTATGCACTATAGGTGCTTTTTTTGTCTAATAATATCATGATTTCCAGGATCTTAGTTATATTTTTGGTCACCCATGGCAGATTGGCTGTTCAGAAATTATTGTTTCTTTGGATTGTTTCATAGAGTTTTACAAGTTTATTTTGGTGAAATTGAGATTTTTCTGTTAATTGATGGGGGATAAGTTGGGCTTTCAAATACAACCCAGACAATTTTCTTACCAGCCTTAAGTAGATTCTCATCTCTAAACTGAAACTACATTATTGTGTATCCTAATGAAAGGAATGAAATGGTTATGCATTGTACTTCGTCCTACAATGTTTTCAATTCTTCGCGTTAGCAATCGGGTTTAATGAAAGGGTGATATTTCCAGTATCTAGAAATTGACAGGGAAGTCTAGTCTTTTCTATTTTTAAGTTTTTGATGTTTCTATATCTTTTGAGTGACAAAGTTACCCAAATTTATTTTATGCAAGGATTTTAAGTGCTGCCAATCTAGATATAGATTCATGTGTATTTGTATTCTTCTCTTAATCATTTGTTTAGCCTCGACAAGACGTAGAAAATATTGAGTTGACTCGTTTGCATAAATTATTTGGTCCTTACCTTCATTTTCCATATATTCTATGGTTTCTGGCAGGTGGAAGGAAGGGCTTGTTCATCGAGGGAAGCTAAATTGGAATTTTTGAAGCGTAAAAGGCTACAGCGGATGAAAGCAGATTCTGTAGATGATTCCACCCATGTCAGAAACATGGTAAGTAGAAGCTGGGGAGATTCTTTACGAACTTCCGCACCATGTGGTGTGAGGTTACATGCAAATGTAGATATTTATTCAAGATCCAAGGCTGCTTCAAATGATAAAGATGTTTTTTCAAAGCGCAAAGTTGCAAAGTTTGAGACTTCTGATCTTGACTGGACTGGCAAAATTCCTGAATGTCCAATATACTACCCGACTAACGAGGAGTTTGAAGATCCTTTACTTTATCTGCAAAAGATAGCTCCAGAAGCATCGAAATATGGTAAATGTCCCCTTCTAATTTTGTATGGGTTGAATAGAGTACTCTTGATGGAATATTTTAGTTTATGCAGGGATAGCGTTCACTGATCTGTTGTTAGTTTGACGGCAATTATGATATTATTTTTTCCTGTTAAAAAATTTAACCAGGGTATATTTGTGTACTTTAGTCCCTTGTTTGACCTTTCTACTATTTTGGTACAGTAGCATTACACATCAATTTTCCTCTATATCCATTGCATCCTCCTTGTCACTTTGCTTGTTATTTGTTTACCTTTGACCTTTCACTTTGGGAGTTCGTGTATATCTTAAACTGAAGACACTGTCATTGAACTTCTGCTTTTGATAATTAGGCATTTGCAAGATTGTTTCCCCTGTACTTGCTTCTGTTCCTGCTGGCGTGGTTCTTATGAAGGAAAAAACTAGTTTCAAATTTACAACTCGAGTACAACCTCTTCGTTTGGCTGAATGGGATACCGATGACAAGGTCACCTTTTTCATGAGCGGAAGGTCAGTGTTTTCTTCTCTTGCTTAATATATGATGCAAATAATTTTTCAGTTTTGGCTTGTTGAGCATGCCTTTTTTTTTTTTTTTTCCCAGAAACTATACATTACGGGATTTTGAGAAAATGGCGAACAAGGAATTTGCTCGTAGATATCATAGTGCAGGAGGCCTTCCTTCAACTTTCTTGGAGAAAGAATTTTGGCAAGAAATAGCTTGTGGAAAGACAGAAAGTGTTGAATATGCATGTGATGTTGATGGTAGCGCGTTTTCATCTTCTCCCAACGACCCACTTGGAAAAAGCAAATGGAATCTGAAGGTGTTTATCTCATAACCAATTATTTATTTATTTTTTCTCTTTGTTGGTCTCAGTGGAACTTATTGATCAAATTTTAGACAAGGGGATTTAAGTACTTCTTAGCAAACACGACGAGTACATCTATCTTGTCAGTGGATGTCCGTTCTTGCTTGTTTTCGTAATTTTATCACTTACAGGACCATCCTTGCTGTCTACGCATTTTCTATTCCAAGCTTTATTTGTCTGATATTACTAATTTTGGAGGCGAATTCAGTGCCTATTTTCTCTTCTCTGTTTGGCTTCTATAAACAATTTTGGGATGTATTCTAAGATTTAAGTCTTGAGAGTTCCTTCTCGTGTGCATTTGGCTGCGATTCCTCAAGTTTTTCCCATCAGTAATTTGTCTCTCCACATTTTTCTCAGCTTCTTATCTCATTTTCCCATTTAAATCTTCACTCCTGCCTTAAGGGGTTAAATTTGTGTGTAGTTAGTTCAATGTACATTTCTCTAGTTGTATATGATACTGGTTCATAAAAGCTGCCCTAATACAAAAACGAAAAAGAAAAGAGGAAAACAAATTATGTCTAATGTATATTTTTTTATTGGTTTCAGAAACTATCTCGGCTACCTAAATCTATTTTGCGTCTTCTAGAAACAGCAATCCCGGTAATGAGCTGGTTCTTAGATCCTTCGGCATTTTCCAATTTCATGTTTTTGCTTGTGCTGAACAAATATTTGTTTTGCTCCAGGGAGTTACTGAACCTATGCTTTACATAGGAATGCTGTTTAGCATGTTTGCTTGGCATGTGGAAGATCATTACTTGTATAGGTATGTGCCATTATGTACTTGATTACACACGTTTTAGTCTTTCAGTGTAGTAGTGGTGATTGATGTATTTGCTATTCACATCCATGTGCAGCATCAATTATCATCACTGTGGGGCAGCAAAAACTTGGTATGGGATTCCTGGCCGTGCAGCTTTGGATTTTGAAAAGGTTGTAAAGGAATATGTCTACGCTCATGATATCTTATCAGAAAATGGAGAGGATGGTGCTTTTGACGTGCTTTTGGGGAAAACAACGTTATTTCCTCCTAACATTTTGTTGGATCATGATGTACCAGTTTTCAAAGCTG
Organism: Fraxinus excelsior; assembly: GCA_019097785.1. NCBI lineage: Eukaryota > Viridiplantae > Streptophyta > Magnoliopsida > Lamiales > Oleaceae > Fraxinus > Fraxinus excelsior. The sequence continues at coordinate 1,613,910 of CM032625.1, read as the reverse complement.
TACAGAAGCCTGGGGAATTTGTAATAACTTTCCCTAGAGCATATCATGCAGGATTTAGTCATGGTATGAGAAAAAAATTTCTACACGTGCCGTAATTTTTTTGAATTAAGTTTTTCTGTCTTCAACATGCTTACCTTTCGTCCTCAATCTTATATAAAGTTCTCTCTCTTATATCTCATAGGTTTTAATTGTGGGGAAGCTGTCAACTTTGCAACTGGTGATTGGTTTCCCTTGGGATCAATTGCTAGTCGCCGCTATGCTTTACTTAACAGGATGCCCCTCCTTCCTCAAGAGGAACTTCTTTGCAAAGAAGCAATGCAACTATATACAAATTTGGATCTTGAAGACCGAGACTATTCATCTGCAGATTTGATTTCCCAGAATACTATTAAAGTTTCTTTTGTAAATTTGATTCGTTTTCAGCATCGTGCCCGTTGGAATCTAATGAAATGGAAAGCATGTACAGATGTTTCTTTTATTTCCCATGGAACAATTCTTTGCAGCATGTGCAAACGGGATTGTTATGTAGCATATGTGAATTGCAATTGCTACTCGCATCCGGTGTGTCTTCGCCATGGTAATTCCATTCCCAATGATACCATCTGGATTTTTTCATTGACATCTTTTCCTCGTATATTTTTATCATCTTGCTGATCTTGGTCTCCTGATATTTATACCAGATATAAAGTCTGTAGATTTACCCTGTGGAGGCAATCCAACTCTCTGTGTGAGGGAAGATATCTTAGATTTGGAAGCAGCAGCTAGGCGGTTTGAGCAGGAGGAGTATATACGATATGAGGTTCAACAAAACAGAAATGGTGAGGACTCTGTTCAGCTAGCAAAAATGTTCTCGAGAGCTGAAAATGATGGTTATCTCCCTTACTGCGAGATTAATTTGGAGTTTAACGAGGAAATTTCCCAATCTGACAATCAAATACAGCAGCAAGCATATAGTTCTCCATGTCGGTCTACCTTGTGCACTGGCACGGAGAATATAAAGACTGCTTCAGATGCTTCCACTTTGGGTTCTTTATCTTCATCAAGCCTGGGTGTCGTTGCAGAGTCACGTCAAAGTCTTTATTTTATCGGCAGTGTAAGATTTATGTTCATTTCCATTATGCTGTCAACATTGTTTTGACTATATAGAAATACTTCTGCTTCTGGCTGGAGAAAAGTGATTTTTAGTATGTTGTCCTAGTCAATTCATGATTTCTATGTTATCCTGCAGGTTCAAGGGAATATTAACTCAATGTCTCCTAGAGATTGCGTTACATGTGTTCCTGAAGTTTCACAATCCTCTACCAGTGAATATGTTAGTTCTCAGAAGAAGGCTGTTCAGAAGATAGATTTTGGAACCAGTGTCAATGAAGAAAGCGACGAGTCTGATTTTGAAATATTCAGGGTCAAGAGGCGTTCTTCCACCAAAGTGGAACAGAGAAATGCACAGAACCCTGTCTCTGTTAATTCTGAACATCAGGTACAGCATACTGAATATATGTAACATTGTTTCTTGTAAAGGTTACTTGGCAATTTCTCTTAACAGAATTATGACCTCAAAAATGGGGAAAAAAATTTCTATTTACTTGTTTGTTTATGTACTACTTGTAAAACCAGCTCCCTTTCTGAAAATGAAATCAAATAAAAAAGGAAAGAAACATTCTAAGAAAACCATGTTATTATATTTCCATTATTGAGAGCTAATGTGCCCAAAATAAAAGAACACTAGCTGAAATTCTCTACCGACTTTATCTTTTAGATTCCATTTTGTTTTAGCTTGAATTGTAAATGTAAACTCTTTTAAGTTTGGTATCCATTATGATCGTGAAAGGAAATTTGATGTGTTTTTTCTTTTTAAAAACCCATCTGAATGTTCATCATTTATTGAATTTTTATTTCGTGATATTAAATCTGGAGCTCCGAACCAACATTTATGGTGGTTATTTTTCCAAATTTTGCTATTGTACTTATAGCTAGCTGATCTTTTTTGTCACACGTAGTATAAAATTTCATTTCTCCTTTCAGCTATTACTTCTGAGCTAACTGTTTACTCCAGTTATATTTTAGCAGTGTCAATCTGTTTGTTCTATTGTCTCAGGCTTTTAAGAGGTTAAAGAAACATCAACTGGGAAGGTGTGGGCCGGTAACATCATCTGAATGTTCAACAGCTGAAGATCTGAGCTGTTACTTGAATCGCAACTCAACTCAATCTAAAGAAGCCCCACAAGGTGCTTCAAGGGATATAGCCAGAGGAAGTGGCATTCCCATCTCCATTAAGTTTAAGAAAACGGCAAATGAGGAAGCAACTAGTAAACATGGAGAAGTGCACAGAAATGACCGATTCCAGCACGAGTTAAGAAAAACTATGAGGGAACCTCCCTCAATAGAGCTTGCGGCGAAGCGCCTCAAAATCAGAGGTCCATCATTTTTAGATGGCAGATTAAATTGAATTTAGGTGAAGGGCAGCCTGCCTCTAGAGCATCTTCTTCAACCTGACATTGCTGACATCGTATTCATTAATGGGGGGAATCTAACAACAGGGAAAAGCTAGAAACTTCTTTCTCGGGAGGCAGCAAACGACGAAACTAACCAACATTTTAGATTAAAGAAGGCATTCTTTGTGCAGGGCTCGAAATGCGGGCAATTTTGCACGCTGATAAATCTCACTGGTTCTCAGGCTGGGTTATTTTTGCCTCATTGGCAGGAGAACCTTTCTCGTTGCTGGAGCAGAGCAGATAGTAGGTTTTTTAGGTTAGTTTTGTTGATTGACATTAGTTGTTGTTAACAGTTGATTGATTTTTGAGGCCCATTGGCTTTTCATTAATGTCAAAGTCTGCTGCTGCTTCTCGTGGGTAGGGTTCATTATTCTTTTTGTGCGTTTGCACCTTGATAATACTTCACAAGAATAAATTCAAATATTTTTCTTCTTTTACTGTCCATATGGATTTACGAAGTATACTCAAAGTGAATATTGAGCGTCTCACTTTGTTGCACTTGGGGGTTAGGACATTAGCGTCTCACTTGTGCCTTAGCTGTTGGTCTCGAGTCTCGATTGGCTACTATCTCACTAGTTATGTAATTAATAGATGAACCCGTCCCAGTGATTTATTTGAGATCTAGATTATGAGAGAGAAAAAAGAAGTTTACGTGACAAACATAAAATTTGGATAGAAGTTTAGTGACGCTACTCTCAAAATTTGGTAAATGTGAACAACTTTACTAATTCTTAAAATACTCTTTAAACTTTCATTTTTTTAAATTCTCAAACACTAGTTTTACACTGTTACATTGTGTTGTACACTTTTTACCACATATTTTCACCATCGCCACCACTTGTAATCGTGTATTATACACATATTACCATCTATTTTTACTGTAAACACGATTATCGTCATTATCATCGCTCTGAGAACAAAATTTAAACTATGGGAACTTAAAACTTAGGCCCCGTTCGGTAGGGATTAAAATTGAAAATATGGTCGTTATTATGTCTCACTCATCTAATAAAAGTCAACAATAACGGTTAATTTTAATCCCTACCGAACTGACCCTTAAATAAAATAATTGGTGAAATTTTCCCAAGAAGTTAATTTCAATTAAATCGAGCGTTCTTGTCCAATCTTGACAAGCCAATGGGATTGGGCCTTGCATATGAAATGGTTGATCCATTTTAGACTTTTAGTTATGGGCCGACTTTTATATTTATAAGGGCCCAACTACAATTATTGGCCTAGATTAAATCGAGTTTTTTCACAATTTGATGAACTTTCATCCCGCACTTGATTTTACTAAAATTACAGAAATACTAATCAATTTTTTCAATTGTTAATTTTATTTTATTTTTTTTATTTTTATTTTTTTAATTTCAAACCCTAAAAACCTACACAAAACAAATTCCCACACCCAAACCTTGTAAAAATTACTCACCAACAACATCACAATCACCGCCCCTATCTATAACCACTCCCACCACTATCTCCTTCACCAAAACCATTTTCCTCCAACACAACCATCACCACACCATCGCCTTCTCCTATGCCAATTTGACCACTATTAGAAGATAAAATGATTTCTTTCATTTCTAGATCCCAAACAATTCAATTAGGCGTCACTACACAAAAATATAAAGTCATTTCTTCAAATTTATCTCCATTTCTAAGTTCATAACCTTCGCAGTAGTTTCATCGATATTGCTTCTAATGATGTATACAATATTTGAATTCTTAAACCATAACAAATACATGTTTTCTCATATTCATTATACCTTAAAAGTTGTTGATGATCATTTCACGGCGACAACTCCGAATGAAAGGGGAATAAGGGAGCCCTATCAGTCCCAACAGATTCAATAAATACATCAATTCATTTCTCCATTTTATGTGAAAGGGGGATAGGGAACATGAAAGATTCGAGAGTCCAGGTTGAAAATATATGCATAGATAGTGATCTAATGCCAAGGCAGACAATAGAAGATTGGGATGGAGCCTCCGGAGAGTTCACAATTGCTGCAAGCTAACATATTAATGACGAGGAAGACATTTTTGTCACGCTACTAATACATTAAGCTCTGTAGGATAAGGGCAATTAGCGAGACGTATTGAAGTAAGGAACATGGCACATATGTTTGGAATAGGTTCCATTTTGAGAGACCTCTTCCTTCTTTTGCCACTGAATATGAATTTTAAGATTTGAACCATTTCCTCTTCTTTAGTGGAAATTTCATATCTTATTATTATTATTATTTTTTGGGCGATTGCTTTATGTTGGTGGTGGAGATGTAAGAAAAAAATTGCCAAATTGAAAAAGGGAACCAAAACTATATTGTTGTACCCTCGGTTTGTATCCCGTGGACCCTCAACGCAATGGTTTTAAAAACAAATCAACATGTTAAAAAAAAAAAAAATTAAACCCTAAACCAATAAATTACAATCTCAACCTCTAAAATAAAAATGTAACCATTAAAATTTCGAAAAATGTTGAATGTACACACCTTGACGTACATTCACTTTGACAGCCCCTCACATGGGGGTGGGGCCCGTGATTTTTTAAAATTGTGGGCTCCACCCCTCATGTGAGAGGTCTGTCGAAAAATGATTTACACCCTAGCATAACTCTAGAATTTCATAAAAAAATTGACAATTTAATGAATTATCCATTACCAAATATCATAAATATCCTAATTTACCAATCAAATCACACGGCGAACATTTTTTTAATAAATTTTATCGTCAATATAAAATATGAAAATATTTTCATAATCAATGAAATAGTGAGATAAAGTGATGAAAAAATAAATAGTCAAACCGCAGATTAAAACTGGACCAAGCCGATGGTGTTCAATGAAATAGTGGTGATGGGGTTCAATGAAATAAGGTTTAAAAATGTCGAAAATGTGAACAAAAAAGAAGGGGAAATTGTGGTGGTGGTGGCGGCGGCGAGTAGCTGCGATGGTGTTGACGACAATTTTTATGGTGGTTTTTTTATGGTAATAGCTAATGAGATGGGATGACAATGCCATTTGTGTTGGTGGTAACGATGATGTCGGTAGTGGTGCAGACATATATGATATGTTTGATGGTGTTGGCGGTGCACATCAACGTGTAGAACACTTGAAAGTTAATCTGTTACCCATGTAACACATTGAAATATACGTAGCGCTATGTGTTGCACGTGTAGAACACTCAAAAGCTAATCTGTTACCCCGTGTAACACATTGGAACAAAAAACAGTATTTTGATAAAAGTAAAAGGTTGGACAATAATTTGAGAAATAGTTTAGGATTTTAGGTTGGGCTAGTGTTAGAAAGTGATATTGATTGACCCTGAATGACATTTTGGACTAGAGATGGCAACAGGGCGAGTCGGGGTTGGGGTAACCTCCCCCTTCCCCCACCCCGAGAGGTAATTTCCTGCCTCTTACCCGTTTAAGGCAGAGTGGGGCCCTTGCCCCGGTTACTACACGTTTTTTTTAATATATATTTTTGACAATTCATTTTATTGCCCCCTTCATTAAAGAGACATAATACATTTTTTAATTTTTAATTTATTTTTAAAAGTCAAATTATTCAAATATATTTGGTAAATTAAGGCTTTTATTGTTTGTCATATTTTTTAAATAATCTTAGTTGCCAATTTTTGATTAGAACTATTGAAGTTTCGTGAAATTTTCCATTTAAAGTATTGAATTCTAAAAACAATTAAAAAAATAATAATAAATGGAGCGGGGTGGGGCGGGTATAGGGTTTGTCGAGTTTTTTTTGTCATCCCTATTTTGGACTGCTTGACTGGATGGGCCTTTGGGCTAGCCGTGCTTCATAAACCCACAAAGAAACCAAGGAAGCCTATCTCCTAGCCGAATCTGATTTGGAATGGGGACTGGTTGTGGAAAGCAATCTGGCTTAATTTTTGAAAGCGACATACTCTTACCTATAATTACATGTTTTGTATATTCGTCAAGGGTTGAAGAAGATTGGACACATGAACCATACTTTGAACGAAGCTATGCACGTTCCTCGTACCTCTTTTTTAAGGTTCTCCACCTAGTGGATTATAAAAATAAAGCAGCAAAGTTAGTTTTTTCCTTCATTGTGTTTAAATGATTTCTACCCGAGACATTCTTTTTATAGTTGTAATGAAAAAGAGAGAATAATCTTTTCTATAGAGAAAAATAGCATGCTGTGATAGTTAGGTTCATGACTTGTTGCTATTTTTAGTTCTTTTTTTGGTGTCTTCTTCGGTCGAACTTATCACACATGCTCCAAGTTTTGTTAGCTATTCTAGATCATGTGGCAAAGTGTAAAACTTGATTTTAAGTTGTGGATTATGTGAACAATGTTTATAATTCTTAGAAACTAGCGTGCTCCAAGAAACTGGATAACTAACGAGGTAGCTCATGTTTAATCATGTTTTATTTTGTGAAGAATACACAACTCTTACATATAAAAATTGCTTTTCAAACCTAATAAACTCATCAAATTATTTTAAAATTCAGGTGTTAATTCCAATTAATAATATATAAAATATAAATAATTAATTATCCCCACCCAATCATCCTCACCAAATTAATAGTATATCAAATAATAATCAATTGTACTACGAGTACGGGGCCCAGGCGTCCCCCAATAAGGGCCGTCACTTGTCAATTCGGTAAAAGATTTTGTAAATGATTATGTACGAATAGAATTATTCAATAACAATATCTTACCCCAACCCCAACCCCAACGGCCCCACCCACCCGTAAAAAAAATTTCAACACTTAAAAACTTTTTCTCGGGATTACACCCTATCCCAACTTGTATAAATTTCTAGAAATTAAAAATATTTGTTCATGAAGATTGCATCCTTCCCCGGAACCACCTCCACCTACCCCTATCATTCAAAAAATTTAAAACGTTTTTTTTTTCGGAGATTACACCTCACCCCACAAAATCACCCCAGATTTGTAATTAACTTGTGTTATCTATGACTAATTATGATTAAATTCGTTTTTAGTGTGACTGTTTGTGATCGTTTAATATGGGACTATATGTAACCAAGTCAATAATCTATATTATTTATGACTAATTATGATCAAATTTATCTTTAATGTGATTAAATGTGATCAAATTTATCTTCAATATGTTTATCTGTTACAAGGTCAATCATAAATGTGACGATACGTGATCAAGTCACAATCAATATAGAATTGGTCACAACCAATCACAATAAATACATATTTGGTTATAGAGGATTACCACAAACAAATCTGGCACCACCAGTCACCACCACCATCACCTCCATTGTACTACCATTACCACCTTCCACTCAAATCCAAAACCATAAATAATATCTTCACCTCAAATCCACAACATCAATCATGCATTATTTATCGATCATAAATTACAAATTTTATAAGTCACAATTTATTTCACGATTACAAATTATCAAACTAGTTGGTCACAACTAACAAATTGTGAGTCACAATTACAAATTTAGTCTTAATTTCGCATTATTTAAACCAAATATTATTTATTAGTCACAAATTAATCAATTTATTAGTCACAATCACTCAAAATCTTAAACCTACTCCACCAATGACACTAATCGAATGCCACCTCACCACCATGGCCACCATCACTACCATCTGCACCATCGTCTCAGCACCACCACCACCTCACTATGCAGTGCCACTCAATTTGCTCACAGTACCATTGCATCAACGCTAACACAACTACGAGCGTAGAACCGACGACAGTGACAAAGTGAGAATGAGAGGTAGATAAAATAAAGTAGAGAGAGAGAGAGTGGAAAGGATAGAGAGAGAGAAGGAAGGAAGAAAGAAATAAAATGAATTAGGGTTGGGGGACTGTAATGAGGTGGGTGGGGTGAGGATATATAGATTCATTTAATTTTATAATATTACTATTTAATATTAAAAATTTGAATTCTTACCTGATTTTTGTACACAAAATTTTTAAACTTTATTTTTGAAATTTTAAGTTAAGGATGGGTGTAATTTCCTCTTTTATTTTTGTAATAAAATGTAGGAACATCAATTGTGAGAGCAAATAATGTTTCTAAAGTGTAGACACTGAAAATATGCAAACACGAGTTAAGTTCAAAATATTATAAAATAATTTAGTCCATTGATAATTGTTTAGATAGTCAAGTGCGAGAGTGCAACTCATGTAATAGAATACGTATAATAGTAATAAAAAAAAGAAGAAAAAAAGGTTAATTTAAGAATTTGGATATTTTTGCTATCTTAGAAGTGACGATATGAATCACCTGACTAGCAAACTCCCCTACGTATGTGGACCGACAAGATTGCTAACAATTGAGAATATAGCCTATATTACATAAAAATGCACCGATAGTGTGATCATATAATGTATAGTTGCAACATCCTATCCAAAGTCTCATATACATTGCCTTGTGTGTGCTTGTGAGCTCGTGTGAGGGTGAAGCTGCCCTAGGGGCCTGCAGGACCTCGGGAATCTTGTGGATGTAGATACTAAAAATATGCAAACACGAGTTAAGTTCAAAATATTATAAAATAATTTAGTCCATTGATAATTATTTAGAGAGTCAAGTGTGAGAGTGCAACTCATGTAATAGAATACCTATAGTAGTAATAATAATAAAAAGAAAGGTTAATTTAAGAATTTTGAATATTTTTCTATCTTAGAAGTGACGATATGAATCACTTGACTAGCAAACTCCCCTACATATGTGGACCAACAAGATTGCTAACAATTGAGATTTGAGAATATAGCATATATTACATAAAAATGCACCGATAGTATTATCATATACATGTATAGTTGCAACCTCCTATCCAAAGTCTCATATGCATTGCCATGTATGTGCTTGTCGGCTCGTGTGAGGGTGAAGCCACCCTAGGGGCCTGCGGGACCTCGGGAATCGTGTGGACAGTTCATTTCAAGTGGTATCATTTCAAAAGTTCTACATGTCTAGTCATGTATGTAAGAGGAACAAGAACTGCTTTTGGTTTAAACTTTAATATCTTCAACTTGCCCTAAATTAATTTCAGTAGTATTGAGCCATTAAAGTGCCTAAAAATATTCTATATGCCACTTTTTACAGCTAAAGCAACCAAGTTTCCATGCATCAGCACAAAATTTCAACTTGATTGGACTACATGTCCCTCAAGAATTGTGGGACCCCTTGTAGTAATGTCATTTCTATATTTTTCTTGCATCAAACGTCAAAAAGGATAAATTCGACACACATCTCATATTCAATAGATAATATTATATAAAATCGAAAAGTGTAACTAAAATATTCAATTTTTAGTACTATATACTAATTTATCTAGTCTTCCTTATCAAACAAACGAAGAGGTTAGGGTGAATCACATAATTTATGTTAATGTGTTAATGGCTTCTTTTCAAAATCTGCATGGTTTGTTCAGTCACTTCTTATCACAGATTTGTAGGGCAGTTACACGAACTTCTCTTGCTTAAAGTCTTTGAAAAGATTCAATATGTTTCAACTTTTTATTTGTCTTTAGGGTATAACAGTATCCTATACTTGAAAGCAAAGACTTTGGATTAGAAAAAGTGGGTAATATTTCCTACTTTTTTAGTAATGATATGTGGCTATGATTGGGAAGAACCAAACATTTCTAGTATGGTCATGGTTTCTTGTGCATATGGGGAATAATACATACTTTAGAAATTTAGAAATGTTGAAGGTAATGAGATTAGGGAATATTATCTTGATGTTCATTGATAAGAATACATTAATTATTTCATTTTTAATTTGCCCTTTGAATGTTTTGACTTATAAAATTATTATTTTTGAAATTATTCTTCGACACTCGCCTACCAAAAAATGTACCAAATGTGGTGTATGTGCTGCAAAAATTAGGTATGAGTTGAGTTCAAGTCGAGTATAAAGAAAAAATAAATGACTTAAATGCATATTTTGAGAAAGGGTTGAATATAGAAGATAAAAGTTATCAAATAATTTTTTTTTAAAAGTACTATGAATTTTTATGTATTTAATCAATTATGATTTTAAATATTAGTTAAGCCCTAAAGAATTATAAATAAAATTATTTTCATATGTATTTAGTGAAGTTATTAATTAAGTACATTGCCATCAGTTGAAATTGAAAAAGTTATTAATTAAATGAGATTGTTAATTTATCGAATTTTTATTTATCAAGGTTTATTATATCATAAGAAAAAATTGTTAAAAAGGGACCTCCGAATGCAAAATGAAAACTTTTTATTAAAGAAAGAAAATTGCGATCTTTACCGATTAATCTTCTTCACTACCTTACCCTATAGCTGCCCCCACCCTGCTTATAATTTCGAATATAATTTTTATTCTAATAAATAAACACCATATCACTTGTTTTATAATTCCTCCATATTTCTATGATTCACGACATGGAACAAATAACTCTTCAATTTTCATATTAAATAAACTTACCTACATTAATTGTGGTCTTTACTTTATTTTTTTTAGTGTACTTCAAGATATCTCGTAAATTAAGGACTCCTACAAAATAATTTGTAACGGCGAGGCAACTCAGTATTGGAAAGATTCAATACCTACATTGTGGTCTTCACTTTACTTTTCTCTCTCTTTGTTCATCCATCCTTCTTAGCAGTTGCATGTCTTGTACATTTCGATAGTATTATTTTGTTTTTTCCATAAGGATTGTTGGGTGTGCGACTAAAATCTCACATTGGTTAGAAGTGGAGAAGATCATGAATTTATAAGCATGGACAATATCTCCATTGGTATGAGGCCTTTTGTGGTAAAGCTCAAAAGCAAATCCATGAGGGTTTAGACCCAAAGCAGATAATATCATACTAAAATGGAGATATGTGATGTCCATAATCTTGACATATGTTATCAGAGCCAAACCCCATACTTAGCCATGTGAATGAATTTCTCGGAATGCCGAACAAAGGCGGCGAGCCTCGGTTTGCTCGCAATGAGATCCGTGGATGAGCTCTATTGGAGAGGCGGTGTGCTCCGGATGCTTCATGTACGTGTCCTGCTCCCAACACAATGAAGATGAGTTGACCTGGATGGAGCAAGCTCTTGAGTCAGGTAGTGTTTTCTGGATGCTTCATGGACGTGTCCTAACTTCAACACGGTGAAGAGGAGAGAGAGGAATCCTGATTGGTATAGAGCAGGCAGATGGATGATCGTTTGAGGGAAGACTCGGTGGTCCTTTGTTCGAGGAGATGATTGTTGGGTGTGCGATCAAAGTTCTACATTGGCTAGAAGTGGAGATGATCATGAATTTATAAGCATGGACTTCATTGGTATGAGACATTTTAGGGTAAAATCTAAAAGCAAATTCATGAGGGTTTATGTCCAAAGTGAACAATATTATACCAATGTGAAGATATGTGTTGTCCATAGTCCTGATAAAGATATTCTTTATTGTTTTTCTTCCATAATCTATCATTTTAAAAAAAAAAAAATTGAAAATATAAAGAAAACCCATTTTTAAGTCAATATCCAACAACCTAGCAAAGTGATGTCCTTCCACAGTTAGTAATTGATATCATATCTAAATGAGATGATTGTCCAAAAGATGAATAAAATTCATAACCTCGATAGTCTTTTCTTTAATTTTTTTTTTTTAATATTGAAAAGATAAACTAAAATATAAAAGGCTTACAAGTGGGAGTAAAGGTTGAACCCCTAGCTAGGTAGCAAAAATCAAGATAGGCATGTGTTCTTTGAAGGAAGTCGTCATGGTTTCGAATTATACAAATCAACTTAAATTTTATCTGATCGAGACACGCTCCTAATGATCCTTTTTTTTTTAGCAATTTAATATAAAATTAGATTTTTTTTAATTTTTTTTTCACAATTCGGAGTATCTACTCTAAACTAAATTCGCACGTAACTTAATATTGTTCGAAAAGTTGATTTGCAATCATAGGTGAAGGGGAACTATTGAAATGATAAAAAAGGGCACAATCAACATTATACACGGAATGAACTTTCCACATGCCAATTTTGTTGGATAATATTCTTACTATAGATAAATTATGGGGGGTCCAAGTTTTATTTCATTGGCATTTTGTGGCTCGAAGGTTGGTTTGTAGAGGAACATGTTGACCCATACATCTATATTTGTGTACAGAAATCAAAAATCAAATAAAAAAAATCATCAAGATCGAGACATCTTTGTGTCGGTATAATTGATTATTCCTCAGCATTATTAGATTGATTTATGTTCGATTAGACATTTGAAATTGAATTACTTTACATATTAGTCACACATTCACATTTAGTTTACATATCATTAAAGAACATTCACGTGTTCGGAACTTCTTAATCAATATCTACCATTATTGTTTGCACAAAGATTCATGTATCCCAAAAAATTAATATAATAGATTTTTAATTTGTGGAAAAACGTAATAATTTAACATATTACGTGTATGAAAAAATAGAATAGAATTCGAATTATCTGAAAACGAACTTAGAAGAGAAACTATAGAAATTTTGAAAATTGTCGAAACAAGAGTTCGATTTTTTCACCTTAAGACGATAATCCCATACAATAACAGTGACAGTTCTTCGACACTCGCCTACCAAAATACAACGACCTCGCATTGCAATAGTATCATTCTAAATTACAAGATCAATGAACCTACTAATATTTTGATATCTGTGAACCGAAAAGAGGGACATAAAAGTACGCAAAATATAATATTTGGGAGCGAAATGGAAAAGACAGAATAATTTAAGGACAAGGAAATATTTATTATATTGCAAAAAAATATTTGGAATGAATGAAATTCAGGAATTGGGTGCCTTTATATATAAAAATTCCGAAAGACATAACTTTCGAAAAGTTGTGTCTAAACATACATAACTCGTCCGGACTCAATTGTTCAGACATACGGATTTTCCAACCGTGAGTTTCTTGCAGCTTATGACACGCATGACATAATATAATTGAACACACATAACTCGTATTGACGTCAATTGTTCAAGCATACATGTTTGTCAATCGTGAGTTTCTAACAGCTAATGACACACATGACATAATGATAATTCTGGAAAGTTACAAAATAATAAAATGAAAATATATTATTTCATCAAAAATTATATATACCATGGGCTTAACCCATTTATTAGGTAAAGGAGTCCACTTAGGTATTTTCTACTGAACAATTCTAATATTATTATTTAGCAATGTTTAAATGACTCGTGTGATTTGTTCACACAAAAAACTGTTGTATCAAATGTAACCTCAAGAAAAAAAAAAGGTTAATTAGAGGAGTAAAATAGTCATTTTAGCAAAAATTTAATTATCAGTTGTCCAACGGGATAAGACATAAAGTTTGTAAGTTTGAGTTGTACGAAAAATTAACTTTTGTGATTAAGTACAAGAGTTAAGTCTTTGCCTTGTAGTGGAGTGACCCAAGACTAATAATTGGAATATAGAGTCAGGGTCGGCTTGACTATGTCTACTTATTAGAGTTTGAATTATGTGTTCGATTATATTAATTTGGTAGATCCTAAAGTAAACTGAGGAGTTAATTGCTCAAGTAACTAAAGGTCAAGGCTTGCACAATCAATAGGTCAAACTCAGGGTTACTAAGTCAAAATTCGTTTGACTAAGGGCTATTTTGGCCAATTCATAAATCAAATTTCAATTAGAGGAAAACATGATGAATGTGGAGATCATATGATACCTAGAAGTTCCAATAGAATTGGAACTGGAGCAAGAAAACCCTAAGTCTAGAAGAAGATTGGAGCTAAAGAGTAACGTAAAGAAGATTGGAGCTAAAGTGGTAATTCTCACATTCACTAACCTTGTTGGAGCTCACCAGTCATGTAACTTTGTGGTTATCTTATTCATATGAATATCATTGTGTATGTATCCAAATGCGTTACGTGCATAGTGAAGGTCCCAAGATGTAGGAATAAAGTTATTATCTCCTCCTTTAAGTAGAGACTCAGATTCGATATATAGAAAAAGAATATGAGATTTAACATTTTTCTAGTCATATGTTGTCCTAATACATGTTTTGTTTTCCCTCGAATTACAATGATATTTTAATGCTCTAAAATGTCCAAAGTGTTAATATACATAAAATTTATATATGAAAAATCAAGTGATTTAGGGTTTTCTATTGAGGTAAATAACATATATAAAATCCACCTCCTAAATGTTGTCTAGTTCTCTTTTCTCTTTCACTTTACTAGTGATTCATCCAAGCTCATATAGATATATAGGCGGTTTTGGATCTCTAGCTTCAGTACTATCGAACCCAACTTTTAAATCTCATTTTGAATTGTCCACGGAAGGTCAAGTTCGATAAGACGTAACTTTTGTTTTTATTAATAAATTTTCCATCTTCATTTGGCATTATTAAAAAGGAAAAAAAAAAAAAAAACAAACTCCTATGCAAATATGGTTTTCATTAAAAAAAAAAAAAACTGTTAGCATGATTTACATAAGAGTATTATTAAAATGAATATGATTTTACATGTGAGATTCCTCACTTTCTTGTCATTGCCTAGGGAAGATGAGACAATTAAAAAATTTAAATGTCATATTTCAATTCTTCGACCGACTCATTCAGATTCTTCCAACCCACATTTCTTCCTTTATTAATAAATTCCTGAAACAAAAATATTATTAATTTGAATTCCAAATCCTGATTACCGAGGAATAGTTGACAATTAACCTACTGTAAATATATAAATAATTCTGCCTTTATTAATTATATGACTAGAAATCCATTTCCCACCACACACACAAACACGTATAAACCGGGTCCTAGAGATTAAATAAAAAAGAAAATCTGTCAATTTGTTCGAAGACTGTCGGGAATCGTAGAAGATTTTAATTTAAACAACGTAGTTCTTGTCTTTTTGGACACTTACATTGCCTTCTACAAGTGAGATCTAGTTTACAAATTATAGAGGTTGAGACTTTCATTTTATTTTTTCTTTTATGATTCAATATAATAGTATTTAGTCAACTGTATAACGACTAATTAGAAAAAATATTGTCCATTATACGCTAATGAATATTTTAATTTTAAAAATCTATGTTCGAATATTCTAATTATATAGCGTTCTTAGCATTTCTGTTAAACTAGAATCTGAACTACACTTGAAATCGACTCAATCGTCTATCAATTTGTTTGACTTAATAGTGTGAATTAAATAATTTTTACATCATTGGAAGCAGAAAGAACGCGAAGTAGTCCCATGCACTTCGACCATTTATACGAGACAACATTAAATGATAGCTTATATAAATAAATATATAAGACGATGATTAAGATTAGTAATGAATACTAATTTTCTATACAATATGAAGTTAGCATTAGGTCTAAGTTCTACATGCGACTATTCATAAAAGTTGCGCGTGATTTTGATTTTTCACGAAAAAATTAATCTGATTTGACATGATAATGCCTATTAAAACTAAAGTTCAAAAAATTTATGAGAATATAAATTTTAGACAAACAAATAAACAATACTTGCCAAATAGTCACCAACTCTTCCACACATTCTAAAGGAAAATGACAAATGAAAGAAGAAAAAATGAACACATTTTCATCATACTATACAACATAGCCACTTTTTAAAGAAGACTGGGTTTAAGCAACGTGCAATGCACGTTTGCTTAGTTTATAAATAATTTTTTTGGTTTATTAAATAATTAATGATGTAATGTTTATATAATTGATAAATAATTACACATTGTGATATATTAATTTTAATTTGAATAGTGTTAAATTCTAAATTAAAATGTATAAGTTTGTGTTTCGTACTATTATATTATATTAAATTTTGTATTTAATCGTGAACTTTTTGTACATAATAAAATAATAGATAACATTATAATACAAAACTAAATAAATAAATATTTTTTCTTCATTGAGTTCAATGTACCTTACCAAATAAACTATTAGCATTTTTAAATTGATAATCTCCACAACCATTTTGTTTTTTTAGTTTCATTTTTTCCTAGTGACTAAAATGTAGTAGTACAAAACTTTTTTACATTTTCCATTCATTTATTAATAATGTTCTAAAATGCGTAATGCATTTCGAGATGTCGATATTTAGAATCAAGAATTACAAGTTTAGGCGTGTCAATACGAAGAATAAGCGTCATAATACGTTTCATATTTTTAATATTATTTTAATTATTTTTAAGATATTAAATATATTTTTATTTTAAAAAATAGTTTTTTTCTATATTATAAAAAAAATAGATTTTTTACTATATCATAAAATCATCTAATATTTAAAAATAATACTTACTAAAATTTAATATAATACTATACTATTGCTAAATAGTGTTAGAAGAATTTTAATTTTTTTTATTAATTAAGAAACTAAACATGAGCATTAATCATAGGATTTATACGAAAAGTCTGCGGATTTGATAATTCCGATATCTGAAAATGGAGATGAAGGATTTTGATTCACAATCGATAATGATTCCGACGTGAAGTTCGTGGGAATTCAACTGGGGTCGAACCGAATGCAATAAATACATAAAAATAATTCAAATTAAATCTATCTTTACTAATTAGATTCATTATATATCCTACAATTAGTCCCAAACTAAAAATTAAAAATAAATATGTTAAAATAGTTTACTTTGTTAAATTAAAATATTTTAAACTTATAGAAAATAATATATAACATTAATATATTAATAATCAAGTGCAATTTAAATTAAATTTGAAATTTAAATAAATGAAAGAATGAAAGTGAATATTACAATTTAATTAGTTGTAATTCAAAATCAAATTAGTCAATTAGACATACATTTGAAAATGATTTTGATGAGCATTTTAACATTTTTTTTGGTTACTATCTCACATTGGAAATTTATAAAACTATTGGAGTTAAGAGCATATATAAAATGCACAATCCCACATTGGAAGTTTATGAAACCTTTGGAGAGAAGTGTATCTATAAAATGAGTATGACATCCAATACTTCTACATGGACTTTAGAATTGTAAATTTTGAAACCCAATTATGGAGTTAAAAGATTTTTAAACTAAAAAATTTCCGTTAGTTTTTCCGTTAAATCAAGAAATTCCGTTAGTTTTTCCGTTAAACCAGCATATTCCGTTTAATATGCACTTTTTATATATAGAAAGATTTAAAAATTCTCTCTTTTCAAGATTAGTTATCATTTCC
The DNA here is from genome assembly GCA_019097785.1 of Fraxinus excelsior. Taxonomy (NCBI): domain Eukaryota; kingdom Viridiplantae; phylum Streptophyta; class Magnoliopsida; order Lamiales; family Oleaceae; genus Fraxinus; species Fraxinus excelsior. The sequence goes on along the minus strand of CM032625.1, from coordinate 1,596,242 downwards.
TTTTTTTGATTTAAAACAACTGCTAAAACCAATTATTATTATTATTATTATTATTATTATTATTATTATTATTATTATTATTGAGGTGAGTAAAAACAAGGGATCAAGTGTTCAAAATTGTATATAGAAATTAGTGAAAGAGATTAATCGAAAACTTTATTAACGTATTGTGAAGGATAGAATTAAAAAAAAAAAATTACATAAATAAAAGACAATAATATTTTTGAGTGATTGGAGGAACACCCATTGTGTTAGAAGTATAGATACGTGATTTAGTCCACAATTAGTTTAGTATTTTTCACTATAAATATGGATTAACAAACAAATTAAGTGTGCACAAAGACGTCAATCGGATCGATAAAGCCACCTCAACAAGGTCCACGGCCACAAAAATATGACATTATATTGGACTACTAGACATTGTTATCTTTTACGGTTCCCCTCTACTTACATTAATGTTGACAATTTTTTTGACAGTGCTATTAATTTAAAAAAACACTTAAAACAATTAATGACACATATTTCTACACCTCACACGATGTCAACAATATTAATATATACTTTGAATGTACGAGTAGCATTTTCCTATCTTTTAACTTCTTTTTTTCTTGTTATTATTGTAAAAAGAGATAAAATAAAAGGGTGGTCATACTGCCACCACAATTTTTATTTGATAAACCACATTTTAATTATAGTTAAGCTCCTCAATTTTTGCTCGTCATAGTAATAATTTTTGTAATTTTTTTCGTTGAATTCTTATATTCAACTTTCCATTAATTAGTACGTCTCGTTCTTGATGATGATTTTTTATCAAAATATTTTGTTTTTATGTTTTGAAATGAGGGAAAATATTGTTTTGCACTTTTATTTATTTATTTTTAAAAATATGATGTAAAAATAAGTTATTTTAGGTTATTTCAAAGGATTTTTGGATATAAAACTGTTATCAAATACAAAATATGTTAACTAATGAAAAATTTGAGGATAAAAATGACAAAAAAACTATTAGGAACATAAGTGTTATAATGAGCAAAGATTAAAAATCATAAGTGTAATTAAAATATAGTACAAGAAAAAAAAAATTGTGATGCGAATATAATTTAGTCAAAAGAAAAAAGCACGTATACTATGCGAGCTTGAAGTCCAACATGAGTTACTTCTCTAGACAACTTAACTTAGGCTGTAACCGCATCTGGATTAATTCGGGTGGCGAATCAGGGGGGAATGCCGTCATTCTTCAGGATTAGTCAAGCGAAACTTGGATACCTGAGTCATAATAAAAAAAAAAAAAACAAGAATTGTCTCAAGCATAAGTCTTTTTTTAGAGATACTACGTGTACATGAAAAAAATGTCATAATGCATAAAAAAAAAAAAAAAAAAAAAAAAACCAAGCAAAACCTAGTTAAATAACAAATTCAACTAGATATTTTTTTTAACTTTGACAAGTTGAAAACTCACAATGTGAGCCAATAAGCTTAACGATCACGACTCAAAAAAGGAAGTTGGTGTATGTGTCCATAAATTAAATGCGTTGGGGTCTATCTTAAGAGTAAAGAAAGACGTGGGACATTATCGACTCTAAAATTGAGGCAACAAAAAAGAAAGAAAAAGTTTCAAATAAAAGGCAACATTTACCGATGCTGCTCATAAATGTACTGTTAAAGGTTTTCACCTTCTTTTCTCAATAATATTGGACCAAAAGAGGAGGATATCTTTTTTATTTAAATAAAACCAACAACATTTTTAGAATTTGATTGATAAATTGTTATATGTTTTCTACCTTAACGCATTAAATTAATAAGTAACGTCTAAAAAATTAAATTTCAGTTGATATTAAATGTAAAACTATTTCTAAAAGATTTAGGAAAAAATATGTAATGCTTCAAATGAACCTCATGGTACAAAACACGAGAAAATAGAGCATGTTTGACTTAGTTAAATAAGTTTGAATAAATTTCTTTCTTTTTAGAATACTGCTTATTAAAAATTAACTCTTACTATTAATGAAACACGCCCTATATCCACGAATCTCCTTGATTTAAACATATATATCTCCATCTTGCATCATATCACTACTTTAAACACAATAGCGAACAAAATAATAGATAATAGTTTAAATTTTTATTCGGTCCCTCTTTGGCGGAGACTAAAATATGATTTTTTAGCAAATTTTGAAAAAAATTAATGAAATGTGTTGTTGAAAAGTTGTGAAATTCGTTGAAACACGTGGCTACAATTAATTATTGACTTTGACTTTGATAAAAATGTAGATTATAATTTCTATGAAACGTGAGCTTAATATGTATTGTCCAGTCGAGTACTATGCATGCGGTTGAACCGTATTGAAGCCGAATTGTCTGGAATTAAAGCAAACGCAGCATTAATATTTCCATCTTCTTTCCGTAGGACTCCTACAATGCAGTAAAGATATAGTAATTATGTTATCATCTTGACAGTGAGAATTGAAGAAACCTCTTTGTGAGAATAATTACATCCATATGCATTATTGCCTTTATTACTTTATGCATTGTGTTTGTGTACAGCAATTTTCAAACTTTATATTTCAGGGATACACTTTATGCTGTACCAAGGAATTTAATGGAGAACTTACCATTCTCTAGAGGGAATTTTTTTTTTTTTTTTTTCTCCTCTTTCTCAACTACTGAAATTATAAAAAATAACTATGACAGAAGTAGTCGATAATAAGGTATCAACAACAACAATTGGTCTTTTTCCTGAAAAAACTAAATAAAACTACGATGAATAATATGTTTTTGAGCATTTAAAATAATGACTTTCAACAATCTTTAGCAGGAAAAAATAATAAACTATGAGCGTTCTCTGTCTTTATTTCCTAAATTTCACATCCTCTATGGATATATAAAACACAAAATTATTTATGTTCCAATAAATAACTAAGATTTATGTTGAGGTGTTATTATAACAATTTTTTAAAGTTAAGGCTCCTGTTTGGTGATGATTAAAATCAATTTTTGAGTAGATTTTGATAAAAATTGATGAAATGTATGGTTGAAAAGTTATTAATATCGTAAAATACGTGATTAAAATTAATTGTTGACTTTGACTTAAATTAAAATTCAGATTTATTAACTACCAAACATGGACTAAATGAATTCTTGGTCATTCATGCCTTGAATGGCTTAATAAACTATAGTTATATTTAAGGCTATTAATATATTAGTGAAATATTATCTTACGTTAAATGTAGGCATGTGATGACATCAACTTTTGTAGTAATATCACATATCCGAGCAACTTTGTTGTATACAAGATTGTTACATGTAACAGCATGACCTAAACTAGATTTATGCAAATTTTCAAATCAATTTTTACGAGATGTTACATGAAACGATGTACTAGAATAAAAAATCCACCAATGCATACGAGGTTTAAGAGTTAGGTTTAATTCAAGGATATATCAATATGATTTATCAATATATAAATCTCATGACTAGGGTCAGAAGGATAGTACATTTGCCTCATTTCTCTCTCTCTCTCTCTCTCTTTTTTTTCTTTTTGTTTGTTCTTTTCTTTATTGAAATGTTCAGTGTTTCATTAAAAAAAAAAAACCCCAAATCAAAATTGTGGCTTGTCATTTTAAAACTCTGATTCCAACAAAAAGAGCAACCATAAAGGAAATGTTAATTCGAAATAATCAGCATGCACTATGAGTCTCACACAAACTTATTGAGCACTTATTATCACAAAAGATATCTTGAGAACAACAACCAGATTTTTATTTTTTTAATACAAATATAGAATGCTACATATACTCTCGAACAATATAATTAGACTTCACACAATTCCAAGAAATATCTATGAAATAAAATGTCCCTAGGATTTTGATCCATACATATATGAAATTCAACTTAATTTATCAGTCGTTACTTACAATTCAATTAAGATGTTGTATGGAAGAACGATTGCTTCGATTCTCATTGAAAAATGAATATTTACATGGAATTCATAATTCTTTTATAGAATTTGCAATGGATTTTTCATTTAATAGTGACACAGAACGAAAGTTCTAGGTTTACAAACATAAAGTCAATCAAGAGAAAATTGTAATTCGCAAGAAAATAATAGCCTCCAAAATTCAATGTGTTTATTCAGAAAACAAAGAGCTTTTAAATAGTCTCTAAAAATCCTAATTTACACACAAAGACCAAAATAGAAAGCAACTAAAAATGGAAAACACAAATAATGCTAAGATTGTCTGATAGCATGCCTTAATCTGCAAATTTGAGGTTGGAAACGATGTCAACCGAGGTTGCCCAAGTTGGGACAGTATGGAGCACTAAGAAATGTTTCCGAAAACATATTACAATAGAAAATCTGACACTGATGCAAAAAGTTATGACCGTTTCTTCGAAACAGCTCTTTTAACCAATTTTTAGTCCAATTCTTCTTCAAACTCTAACGTCAATTGTCCTACATCAAATAGGTTCCAAAGGGCACAACTTATTTATTTTAAAAAAGTAATAACGAAATCATATGGAGCAATTATGCCAATGTGACTTGAGGCATAATGGGACATAGTGGATGATTTAGCACAAAGGTGTCAAGACTACGACAATATATATACTGGTTCTTTGTGCCATTAATAAGTCCATCAGTGTAAAAAAGGAACAAAAAGAAAAGAGAAAAAATTTGTATTATAAATAGAAAAGCATGCCGACAAATGTAAGGTATACCATGAGTTATAGATGTTCACCTTTGTGGAGTATGAAAAGGAAACACACAATTGGCTCACGGGACCATGTCTATTACTTATTTCCAAAATAATAATAATAATAATAATAAAATAAATAATTATATATATATATATATAAAATTTTGAATTGAGCATTTAATATTTTCACAAAGACATTCAAGAAGATTAAAAAAAAATCAATTTTCATTTAGTCCTTCAAAATTTTCTACTATTATTTTACCCTTTTCCATTTTACTTGAATAAATGTAGTTTACATCAAATCTTCAACTTGCCTAAAATGTTCCAAAACGTCATGCTCCAATTATGTTGATGAAGCACATATCTTCTTAATAAATTGAATATTTTCTAGTTCCTATGGTTCAAAAGTCATACAAGTCCGTTCTTTAATTTTTTCTTGATTGTCAATTGTTTTGCAAATTTTCTCCTAAATTTTTCGGGCTTGTCTCATTTATTCATGTTCGTGCACAAAATTGGGGAAAACTTGATCCATGAGTGTTAGTGTATCTTTGTAGGTTATTCATGCACAAAAAAGGATTACAAGTTCTATCACCCCACCCCCACCCCCACCCCCCTTCAAATATATATTTTTGTGTCCATCCATAGTATTGCTAGACATTAGAAACAAACCGAATCGAACTAGAATTTTTGAATATTTAGTAAGTGGAATCGTCGAGTCTAAATTTACTTATAGAACCGATTCATTTCCATTTGGTTCCATATCATAATTAAAAAATAAAAATAACATTTACAACAAAATTACATTATTACATGTTCAATATTAGCTCTTACAGTAACACTACATTAACTATTACAAACTAACTTAGTCTAATTTAAAAAGAAATGAGATGAAACTTTCCTTGATCAAAGTGAAGGAAACTCAACGAATAGGACACAAAAAGGTTAAGATGAAGAGAGGCGCAATTGCTCAACTTTGATTATTTTAGAAAACATAGAATGATTGAGAAAACTTAGGTAACTCAATTTTGATTCTTTGAAATTTGAATTACAAAGTTGGGTTTGGAATGACAACAGAAAAATGATATTTTTGAGCTCAATTAGTTGAAAAATGAAACAGGAAAATGATATTTTTGGCTCAATTAATTAGTTGTCAAATTTATCTAAAAAATTAAAATAATTTGGCATATTTAATATAAAAAAAATTAGAAGATTCAATTCTTCAATTCTTGATCTAGAACCGAGAATCAAACCAAACTCGTTGGTTCTCGATTCTAATACCCATTTGGATATTTAACTTAAAAAGAATTGAATCGAATACCGAATCACTCAATTCATTTTGAATCTGGTACAGTCCAATTCGATTTAGGAGTCTTGTTCGGCCATAATCCATAAATGTCACTTTTGTTGAAACAAATATTTTTTTCCTCTTGCCCTTATCTTCAGTAGGAGTAGACATCATCATTGGAAGATAAGGATTTGAAGGAATATAAGGAGGATTTTTTTTTTTTATTCTTTTCTTGATCTTTGATAGTTCTTCCTCTTAAAAACCAGTTTCAAGTGACATCCGAGTCATCTCCAAATATTTCAGTTCTTCTAGGCAATGAACCTGAGTCTGAAATTGTTAATCCATCAGATCTTTCCAACAATGTTGGTCACACACAACGCCCAGCCGCTGCAAGTGTGCGTGAGGGGAAAAGAGCTTATTCATATAACTACGTAGGTCCAAGAATACGAACCCACAACAAGTAATGAAATTATTACTCCAGCTCTGGTTGTTGATGATGTAGAATTTCATTCAAATCCGCCACACACTCCATGAGGCACTTAGGGATGAGAATTTGAAAGATGCCATGAATGAGAAATTGAAAGCACAGCACAAAGGTCAAACTGAGGAAGTAGGTTTTCTTCCTTACACCACTCAATCCAACCTCTCACCAGAAGAGAAAAAAAATCTTTAAAATATATAGCAAGCCTATAAAGAAAAAAATAAATTCTCACCAAAGATAACTTTGTAAACTGTTGGAATCACAATTGATTTAATATTGTACCAATTTCTATAAACCTTCTTCATTCATCTTTCGTCCTCTTAGTTCACATGGTATAAGAGCTAAGACTCTATAATCCATAAAGAAACAAAGGTATAGTTGCAAACACTCGTGGGTTCCTTGGTACTTGTCGAAAGACATTGCTGCACCAACTCTTATTCAAAAAAAATATGAAACCCTTCTGAATAAGGTGGGCCTTAACACTATGATCAAAGATACCCTAAGTAAATCTGGTACTAAAGATTTGAAGAAATGTAAGGAGAGTGTTTGTTCTTTCTCCCAAAATCAGTTCACTTGACATCCGAATCATTCCCAATCATTTCCTTTTTTTACAAGCAATGAACCCAAGTCTAAAATTGCTAATCTATCAACGGATCTTCCCAATAATGTTGGTCCCACTTGAGCCCAGCCGCTTCAAGTGCACTCAAGGAGATGGACTAAAAGTGTAAGAAATTTGGTCCTAAGCTAATTATAGTCCTAAATTGAACTAAAAGTTGTAATGATTGGTCAATATTATAATAGACAATAGGGTAGAAAAATGGGTCAAGGATCGTGTGGCATTTATATTTTATAAGAAATTAATTAATTTTTTTTTTTTTTTTGAATTTAGGGTTTGGAAAGATAAGGTAGAAGCCCATTAGTGTCAGTTCAATAAAGAGTATTTTTTGGGAAAGGTAAGTATGAGCTATTGAGGGACAAATGCAAAGATTAAAAGGTTGCACTAAAATTTCCTTTTCTTGCGCTTATAAAGAATTCATATATAGATAAAAAGAAAGTGTAAAAAAGAATCAAATCTCAAAATAATTCACTTTTTCTTTTTCATCTTTTATTTCTCCCTTTCTCACCCCACCCCAAAAGTATATGGACGAGTGAAAATTGGATTTTTTGGTTACAAAAGTTTAATTTTAGTCATTAAATTAGTTCAGCGCGATAGTAGAGCAGTAGCTAAACATATAGATACTTCAGTTAAATCACTATTTATGTATTTGTTTCATTAAATTTTATTGAGTTGTCTGGTTGCGTAACTGGTGAAAATTATTTTTTTGTTCCTTTTACGTATCAAATACTCGTCTAAGAGAAAGTGGGTTTTAAAAAACAAAGGTTGGACAATGAAACATTTGACCCTTTAGTAATTAGAACCTACATAGCATTATTCAAAAATTTATAAGCAGGTCTTAAAGTTATGTATTAGTCAGGTAATAAATGAAAATACAACCTCTATTATTGGTTTGCTTCTGAACATATTTATTTAAGGTAAACTTTTGAAATACAACACCCCGATGGCCCAACCCCGTCTACACCCACCTCAACCCCGTCCTTCCTCTTCTCCTTAAGTGTCACTTTCTTGCATATACTTCACACAAACGAAGAACCATTCACTTCACAGCTTGTCATTTCTTCTCTCTCTTTCAATCTCAAATCTGCAACTACTCCTCACAATTTGATCATCAAATCCCATCTGAAGAAACCCCAGAAAATCTCTCTCTCTCTCTTTCCTTGTCTCTCTCCCGGAAATTTTGCATCCAATCTCAGCTTTTGTCCTCCAACAAGGCCTTTTCTAATCCTTCCGCAACCCTAAAATAGTGGTGGTTAAAGAAGAAAGGGGAAAAACAAGAAAGGTAGATAGAAACTTTTCCGGGCCGGACCTGGGATTGTTGATATGGAGTTATTTCCAGCACAACCAGACCTATCTCTACAAATCAGCCTCCCAAATAGCAAAACCTCATCAGGTTGGAGAAGAAGAGAGGATGAAATGGATTTGGGGTTCTGGAAGAGAGCTCTAGATTCTAGAAACTCAACCTCTTCAATGGCTAAGCCTGAAAACAGTTTTGATCTTTCGTTACCAAATCAAAGAGTTTCGGAACCTGACTGTAACCATATTCACCTTCTTCAAAACAATACAAACAATTTCATCCACCATTTTCCGCAGCAACACCAGCAGCACCTCCGTCCTCAGCCCTTCCACCACCACCAAAACCATCAAGAGTTAAGCCCGGAGCTCGGCTTCTTGAGGCCCATAAGAGGAATTCCAGTTTACCAGAACCCTCCGGTCTTCACATTTGCTCATCAGCAAAATTTAGATGCATCTGTACCATCTTCTACTCCTAATAATACTGCTTCAAGAAGCCCTTTTCAGCCTCAAAGCCTAATGAGATCACGGTTTTTCTCGAGGTTCCCGGCCAAACGGAGCATGAGGGCTCCTCGGATGCGGTGGACTACTACCCTTCATTCCCGCTTTGTACATGCTGTTGAGCTCTTGGGTGGCCATGAAAGTAGGTCTCATTCTTTAATTATCTTTCTTTCTGAAATTAATTATTATCCCTTTAGCTTATATACACACAAACCTACACATTAGTACTGTATATTGCTTTCTCTCCGTATCTTCTTCGATCTTAAACGTATTCTGTAATAGATACAGAATTTGTAAGTAATCATTGTGTTTGTTCTTGAAAATTAGGAGCTACGCCCAAGTCAGTTCTTGAGCTCATGGACGTTAAAGATCTCACTTTGGCTCATGTTAAGTCCCATTTACAGGTAAATTCCACTCTTATTCTTCCCCAAATCAAAATGAAATCTTTATAGAGCTTGTTCACCAATTGCTTGCTAACAATGGTGTCTTTGTAAGGCTCAGCGAGTGCCAAAAATGGGAAAATGTCAAAACACATAAATTTCAAATTCCAATTTTCATTTTTTTCCCTGCAGAGAGGCTCTCAACTCGTCAGCACTTTTTTTCCTACTAGATCTGATGGCTCTGCAAGCTATTTTGCAGCTTTTTGCTTGGAAGAATGAACCGTCCATGTAAAAGAAAAAGATGAATATGATAGTAGGGGGAGAGAGAGAGAGTCACTCATTCAACAATAATATATCAAACATATAAGACAAAACACAAAGAATTCAAAACACACAGTCCATTTTATTTTTATTTTTTTTTTGTTTGAAATAATTGCACATTTTTTCAAAAGAAAGTACAGAACACTATCATGACTCAATGATATAATCTGCATATCTTCGGGTTTAGAAACCATTGTTTATTAACCATGGTTAACTTTCACGAAACGGCACGTATATATATACACACACATGGGAACGCGTATCGTACGAAAAGTTCATCATTTACTCAATGTACGTACATTTACTGCATCAGGCTACAATATAGGAAGGCCTACATTAGTAAGGAATTCTTTACTTCTCTGATATTGATGGCATGGCATGGGTTGCTTTGCAGATGTACAGAACGGTGAAATCAACTGATAGAGCAGCAGCTACTTCGGGTTAATATCTAAAACTGATGTTAATTAAGTTCATTTTTCTTCTTACCTTAAACTCACTATATTAAATACAAACCTTAATTTTTTTATTTTTTTTTTCACATGTAATTAGGACAATCGGATCTGTTTGAAAATGGGTCGTCGGGAGATAATTCGGATGATTTACTGTTTGAGTTTCAGAATTCAAGGAAGCCAGAATTTTCACTTCAACAAAATAGGAATCAAGATAAAGACTGTCATAATCTGTGGAGCAACTCCTCAAGGTAAAACCATATTATTACAGGCTTCGATACGATAGTATATTTATATAACTTGTTACATTTTTGGTGTACGCGTTTTCAGTACAAAGTGTCCGAACCCTTATTTTAGTTACTGAGTATGTTGCACGTAAATATGTAATTAAAACCCTCCAACCAACACATCCCCAAAAGAGAAAAAGAACAAATAGAGTGCAAAACCATAAAGAACGAGAATAAGGGAAAGGGAAAAGTAATGAAAAGATAAGTTCTCGCTCAAGACAAAATTAATATAATAGGTGAAGGAATTTTTTTCACTAAAATCTTTAAAGGCTTAAAATTTCACATTGGAGGTTAGTGTAGTATTAACTGGTATATCACAGTCGTTTTGTACTCCTTGTATTTCAAGAGTAAGCCAATTATTCATTCGATTTTGACTTAAGTTACAAAAGTATCCCTAAATTTGGATTTTTTAAAATTGTTAAAGAGCAAATATGAGGTCAACATAGTCTTTTAATAAATAGACAACATGATAGAGTAGCAGCATTCATTTAAAAAATGTAATAACGTGCCATTTGTAAAAGTCAGAAAAATACCTCTAAGTTTTGCCGTAATGGCTGCTAGCTCCGTTTCAGGATTGCACCAAACCTACCGACAAAACTCCTTGAGCAGAAACTCCTGAAAACATTACTATGTGACACTTTTGGTGGGTGGGAGAAATTAAGAAAAGAAAAGTACTAAAAAATTTCTACTCTGGAACAATTTTATTTTTTTTCCTTTGATATACCAATGAATTCTTATAAATGCAAGACCTACAGCACTTTGAATTCAAAGATCAATAATTTAACTAAATAAATTAGTAAGAATAGGTGTCAGAAATAATTTCCTTCCTCTCAACCATATAGTAAAGAACAATAAAAGATCACAAAAGGAAGATGAATATTGTGTATTATTTACTGTTTTGTACCGTCTGTCCATCATGGTGTAATAATAATATCTGCATAGTGGTTGAACAGAAAGTGTAGAGCATATAGAAAATAATCCAGTACTGTCCAGTTCAGTCTAAACGCATCATCAAGGATTTGATATAATGCCCTAATTTTCTAAAACTAATTTTTAATCACACTTTTTATAGAATCCATAACTTTTGTTAATTTTTCAACTATACGTTTCTTCAACTCTTATCAAAATTTATTTAAAATGTTGATTTTTAACCAAACCAAACGGGAGCAATGGAATCCCAATGGAAATGCATGAATCCACCTAAAAATAGGCATATCTGTGTCCTTTGGATTTTGTGGGTACAGATAATGCTATTTGCATGGGACCCTAAAATGGAGAAATTTATTAGTCTCAAAGCTCAACACTGTAATGCATGGCCCCATGTGTATGTAGAAATCTTGATGCCAAAGCTTTGGCAAATGAAACTTCCTTGAAGTATGTTTTGTTTTTATGGGTTAATGTAGTATCACATTGGAGGGTGGGTTCAGCTTTAGGTAGAGAATAAAAAGTGAAAGAGAGAAACTATAAATAAGACAGTAAAAAAAGATGATTTTCTATCAGTTTCTGCTTTTTATTCTGCATGCATGCATGGCTTCCACTGATAGAAAAAAAAAAATATTCTCTTAATTTTAGCAGAGAAGCTTGGTTGCATGGAAAAACAAGAGACTGTGGAGGGAACAAATTGCCATCCTCTCTTGAGGTGAAGTTCCTAAAAAGCCCTTCATCACTTTTGAAAATTCTGTGTTTCATCATGTGTGCATGGGGAATATATATTTATGTCCATCAACTGTGTAAAGTAAAATGTGAGGCTTTTCAAAAGCTGGACAAGTCATTTGCAATATCCATGGGTCTACTAATAGCTGTGAAAAAGAAAACTTAAAGCTATGGCAAATCTTCCTAGAGAATGTTGTTTTCTCTTTTAGCTAGCTTTTCCTAAAGAAAACGTATTATCTGTGATTAATCTTGACTAAATTATATTTGTATATTTTCTTAATATTGTCCAGTCGTGCATACTCAACTCTACCATATGAAAATACAATCGAGTCTGTTGTAGGACTAGTTATAATAATTCTAAAGCATATATAACTGTTTTTTCCCTTTGGATTATGTTTTTCCATAGTCAAAAAAGTAGATTTCATAGAATAAGTGTTGAATGTTAGATATGAACATCCACTGAAACAAACCTACAGATCTTTAAAAGAGTTGATAGAATTGCATGATGGTTATTCCTTTATTATTCCTCTGGTCAATTGTCCTTGTAAATATTCTCAAGTTTCACGCACTTGTTGCTTGTACATACCCCCCCCCCCAACCCCACACCCACACCCACATATACATATATACACATACGTACAGAAAACAGTATACTCATTTGTGTATAATGATGGTGAACAGCAGAAGGACATGGAACCAAAGTGTTTAAGCTATGACAGACTATCTGAAATGAGCTCATCAAGCCTATCAGAGACAAGCACCAAAGAGCCCAATTTGGAATTCACTCTGGGGAGGGCACAGTGAAATCTACTCATTTTGAAATCATTATAATCCCTGACGGGAGCTGGCTGGCGAAGAGAATCAGGTACCCACTGAGGAAAATCAGAGGGAAAAAGGAAAGGAAAAAAGTGAGGAAAAGGAAAAGGAAAAAGAAAGAGAGTTAAAGAAAGACAAGGAGACAAGAAAGACAGAAAGCAACAAAAGGAGAAAGGGCCCTTACTGTCAAAGCTAAGCTATGAAAATTCAATCAATCAACATATTATATTCCTTCGTAAATATGGAATATCTAATTGATTTTTAATATGTATTGTTGTATGCACTTAGAATGAGAAAAGAGGGGGATGAAAAAGTTTGAGAGAATTAGAGGTATTTAAAAATCATTAAGATGAAATCCTTGGTAATTGTATGATGCACTTAAATATGTCTCCCAAGATATTTTATAGTATATATATGGTGTTGGCCATGCACCTATTTCTTTTCGAAAGTCTATTTAGGTTTTGTTTTGAGTTCCATTTTTCTAGAGAACGTGTCGTTAAAAAATAAGAAAAAAATTTGGGTTTATACGTAAAATAATTTTATTGAAATAACGTGGAATTGAAAATAAATTTGAAAAAAAAAAAAAAGAGTTTTTAAAGAATGAGCTCAAACATGGGCTTAGCGAGTGTATACAACTTATCTGATCAACTAAGCTATTATACAAGGTCTTGGTTTACGACAGATGGCCGAGCTACGAAAAGAAAGCACATTCCGTCTCTAGTCCGATACACACTTTCTTAAAATTCACTTTCTTCTATATTCATTCCTAGGCAGGGTCACATGCTTTATACTTTCTTAAATCCTAACAAAGAAAATTGAAAGGAAAAGGTAGCAATACAGTGTGGACCAGTAAAGGAACTAATTTTTAAAAGTTTAGTAGTCAGGAAGTGGGAAATAACAAAAAGTAAAAGACAAGTTTTAAAGAAGCATAAGAATATCTGCAAATTTTCTTGCTTTTTTAAGATTAGGCAATACGTGGATTTATAACAACGATCTCGTTGCGTCTATGTATGCTTAATTAGCACTACCAAAAAAAAAAAAAAAAATACATGACTTGACCCATCTCGCCGAATTCTTGATCTTCGAACAAACTTAGACTATGTCTTGTTCTGATTTTGGCTAAATTAAAATTGTTAAATGGACAGTTACAGGGCCCCACATCAGAGATGGCCAGTCAACTAATGCGGCTGAATTCTTTGGCAACGGTTAGATATTTGCTCAAATCACAAAAAGAATGGCTACAAGACAAAGCCATAGCCAGAATCAAGAACATACGTATTTGAATTGTGTTGACACTCTCATTTACAAGTTTAAACTATATTTAAAAAAGAACACGTGTATTTTGTAAGTTTAAGTCTAGTGTAAAAATAATTTAGAAGGAATTGAATAGGTTGTATCTACCCACTAAAAAAATAACAAGCTTTTCGGTGTCAAGACAATCACAAATGCTTCACGAGAACTCTTAGATGTTGAAAACACTAACACAAAACTTATTCAACCAATCACGAGAAAACAATACATGGCCAATGCCTCCCCACCTATGATGAGGCATGACGTAGGATGGAAACGAGAATAATAATAAAATGTTCTTATTCCTAACACGCGAACGAGGGTTGCTCGAATTTCACTCGAACAAACGTGAGAAATATTGGAATACAGCAAATAATGGAAAAATTGAATTATTATTAATAAAAAAGGAACCCTTAACACATAGTTAAAGAGTTAAAACGAAACCCAATCAAATTGAAATCATATTCTATAGACAAATATGAATAATAATAAAAAAAATTGTAAAAATAACAAAATACCCTTAAACTGACTCAAAATAGAAAAATTCTAAAACAAATCACTAAACGATGGAATTTGACCCTAAAAGTTTGACGAAAGGCCAACATCATCACCCGGCAAAATTGTGCAGAATTAGAAAATGCTTTCGAATTGTATTCACTCGCAAAAATCCGCCACATAAGCTGAAAGTTACGTACGTTTTCATAGATCTTTCTTATTTTTTCTTTTTTTCCAATTGGTTTATGATCTTCTCTTCTAACTATACCCGAGGCAGGCCACAGTTATGGCTAAAATAAGTTAGGGCCGAACTAACCCACATACTTTGAGGTCGGTCACATCCATAGCTTCGCAACCATAGTTCTTCGGAATTCCTTAAGAGTTAGGGGCATCACACCAATGATTGACTTGATATTAAGGCCTAAGGGCCTGGTGAACCAGATGAACCAAGTCGATATAGGTTGATAGAATGCCACAACCTAGGAGGAGGGATACTCCTCAACGAGAGCTGGAGGCCAGCAATTACTGAGATAACAACATTAGCCTCCCTAAATCAATGCTGCGCAATCTTTAGAGAAGATCAGTCGAGGTATCATGGTGCAACCTAATTTTCTTCGATTCTTAATTTTTTATATTTACTTGAAATTGTCGTACCATATGACTCTACAGAGGCGTAAATCAAGTCCAGCATCTCTAAAAATAACTTGGCTCACTACGGTCTGTCTATCTCTAATGTTAAGATTTGAGGTTCCATCTTAAAAGGTCAACCTTTTTAAGAGGAGTAACAAAATATCTTTATTAATTGGTCTCTGTCAATATCATTTATCGATGTGAGATATATATCCCTTAACACGCACCCGCAAGATTATAGTTCATTTGAGCAAACCAATCTTGAAATCCACGTGTTCATTTTAGAGTCTTAACGGGATCGAATCGCTCATTGGAGTATAATGGACTCTGATACCATATTAAGATTTGGGGTTCCATCTTAAAATGTCAACATTTTTAAGAGGAGTAGCCCAATATCTTTATTAATTGGTCTATGTCAACATCATTTATCGATGTGGGATATATATCCCTTAACATCTAAAACGTCACAACCCATCTTAAGTAGCTAAAAAAGTCACAACTCATCTTCGATATAGGTCACGAGCTTTCAACAAATGTAGGGGCACCATCTCAAATTTAATTCACCTAAAAGTAATTTGAGCTACGTTTTTAAGTTTGACCAAACATATTTACATAGGAACAAACACTGCCTAAGATCCCACAGGACAAAGAATTATTAGAGAGAGAAAAAAAAAACGAACAAACAAAACCGTAAATTCTCTTCAAGAACACATAATACAGCTAGATTTCTCACGGGTATATTCTCATCCGTGTGTGTGTGTGTAGAGAGAGAGAGAGAGAGCAAAAGGGATCTGCAGTAAAAGATAAAAATTCTTTGGAGAAACAAAACACACGAGTGATAGCAAGCGACGTGTCATATAATTTTATTTTATTTTTGCAGTGAATGAGAATTTAGAGAGAGAAAGAAATAGGGACCAGAAACCATTCAATGATTTTGCAATCCATTGCATTATGATTGACGCCTCGCTGACCTGACTCACTGCCCCCCTGCTCTCCTCTGACTCTCTCTCTCTCTGCATTCTTTAAAAATTCATTCATGATCCATCTCTCTCTCTCTCTCTGTAAAAGGGTTAAAATCCAAACAGTCCATCAACTTTCAACCGTGTTTCTAATCCATCCCTGAATTTATAAATTGATTCTAATTAATCGACTAGATTAGCGTCCGTTAATCCGTTGGTTGGCAAATTGTTTATTCCACTTCTTAGTAAAACAAGTTTTAAAGTGGATATTTTCGCCATCTGATTAAAATCAAACCAAATGAGGTAATAGTTAATATCCCTAAATCACCCCCTTGAAAAATCTAAAGTGTTGCCTTATTCATTTGATAGGGTGACGCACATGTCATCTAAATATTCGACATCCAATTAATGTACCATTCAATGGGAGACACAAGGGAGCTACTCATCTAGCAATATATGTTAGGTAGCACGTGGATTAATGGACCTTTTGGCTAAATGGAAAGATAAAAGGGATACAAATTCAAATGATTACGGTTTAAAAATCTTAAATGTCATCGAATTTCAACATATTGTCCAATAGTTATTGAACTTTAGAACAAATTTCGAAATGTCATTGTACTTTCAACGTTGTTTTTCATCCATCACTCTCTCTTTCAATAAATTTTTTTTTTTTTATTTCAATGAGATGGTAAATAGGACTTGTAATTTTTCAAATGATCCGAACTGATCGCAAATGAAAAACTACATTTAAGGTTTAGTGACAGATGGTAGACAACTTTGTTAGTGCAACAACTATTCAAAAAAAAAAAAAAAAAAAAAATCAATCGAATGTCGGAAAAACAACTTTGAAAGTTCAATTACTATTCAAAAAAAAATCTAAAATGAAAGATGAGAATAACTTTGAAAGTACAATAACAGTTTGAGGTTTTATACCCAAAGATTAGTGACCAATTAGAATAAATTTGAAGTTCAAATATGTCATATCTAAGGCCTATGGGGGGCAGAGAGGGTGTGGGGCTAAGTGAGTAGTAATATTCATGGGAATGCGGGCAGAGGGCAGAATGAGACCATACTTTCGTAATGCAGCTTCTGCCCTGTCATTGTCTGCCCGGCATTCAAGGCGGGCTCTACGTCTCATTTCATTTTCACATAAAATTCTTATACTTCCAAAACAACCAACAAGACAAGTCGAGATTTGTCGCTGGAGTTCGCTATTTGGTAATCGGTAATAAAGATTACTGTAGATTAATACCGAGACCCAATAGTTACTCGATTTGTAGATTTATCTCAGTCAAACTTTTCATAAGTACTTCACCAGATACAATAAGAGAATACCTCATCATTTTTATGATCATTAAAAGTATAGGTGAACATGGTTCGATTCAATTCGATGCCAAAGATAATCATCAAATTGAACCAAATACATACCCGTAGAAATTATGAACATTGAACCAAATGTATCCGTGGACGGAATGATCAAAATTGATTATTTTGATTCAGTTCGATCCGACACATTTTAAGCTTCAAAGAAATAGTAAAAGTACGAGCTATTGTGTTAAGTTTTTTATTTCACTTTCATATTTCCTATTTTAAGCGTCGAAAATGTTTATCGTTCTTCACATATATAAATTAACTTCATGGTTGATTTTTTTTATTCAAAGAATCTTAAATCCCATGAGAATTTGATTTAGAATATGAACAGAGATAAAACCATCCAGCTTTTTTTTTTTCTTTTTTTCTTTTTTAAATTCGTTTTAGATCCGAGCATATCTGCTTGGTTTCATGAATAAAAATCCAAAAAAAAAAAAAAAAATGTGATTTTACCCCCACATCACATGGAACATCCCAGTTGTGCATATAGCATTATTCAAAAAGAAAGAATGAAGTTATTTATTGACCCAATTTATCAGATAATGTGTGGCGCTCGTCATGGCTTAAAGGGTCCAATTGACTTTACCTATATTAAATTAAAGGGAACAATTCATAAATACCCTTAAGAATGTAATAATTTCATACTTACCTGTTTGATTTTGCTAAAAAATGGATTTTTAGTAGATTTTGGTAAAAAAAAATAATAAAATATGTGATCGTAAAGTTGATGAAAATTGTGGATCCAATAAAATATGAGGTTAAATTAATTATTAACTTTGATTTATTTTTTTATCAATTTTTTTAGGTCAATCAAATAGGTACTTAAAACTTTTTTATACACTAATACTTTTTTATTTTAAAAATAACTTTTATAATATAATGTGTTATATTTGGTAAAATTAAATTTACACCATCCATTACATTCGCAAAATTGTGTTGTTTTACTGCCCATGTTTACACTACCTCTACCTCCATCTTCACCTCCATTATCGCCAACATCACTTGTAACACACTACGGCAGTCATCGCCGCTACTGCAGTGGGCCCACCTACCTATAACATTAATTTTTGGATCACCACATCAGCTTCACCACTTGCAACATTTATTGTTACACCTCCACTAACACCGTCACTTGTAGCATTCATTGTTACACAACTATTGCACCACTAAATCATTGTCGTCACCCCCCTAAATCACCACAACCACTAGGAGATCTTCACAACCTCGTCACCATCACAAACTACCACCTCCAAACCCTAAATCATCCCAAAGCACGACCACCATCACCACTACTACCACCAAATCTTTTTACCCACAAGAAGCCACCACAAAAAAAAAAAAAAATCAATATGAAAAAAGAATGAAAGTATCAAATTTGAAAATGGAATGCCCCTAACCAACAATTTTCATATCCAAGTATTGGTGAAGGTGGAGGAGGTGTGAAGGGCAGGCAATATTCAAGGGCGGAGTCGGGAAGATACATTAGATTAGACTGAAATTTAATTTTTTTTAATGAACTTATACCATAAGAAATGCTTTAAGCTACATGAGATTTAGTTTAAAATGCTAAATTCATGACAATCATACAATGTGGGTCATAATCAATGTTGTCAAAATCGGCTATGATTACGCCCAAAGAATAACGCAATAGTTGTAGTGCAACTTTGGGGTGTCGTATCCACAGGGAGATGGAAGAATGTTTAAAGGAGTTCAATAACTTAAGGTTCTTGTGATTTGGATGAAAAGAATTTGTTTATTGAATTAAAATGTAAATATCACCAGATATAATGATGGAATTTAAATTAATACGTAAAATAGTGAAGCGTCAGAATTCCCTCAACTGGATTGGATCAATCAACATCAATAATTCATGCACTTTCTACTTAATTAGAAGTTTTTGTCCTAACTTCTAATCGGAGGATTTAGCAATACAAACCAATTTAATAAGTTTCCTAAATCTCATTCCCACATCAATTTATTGAAATCAGGTTCAAAAAGCGACCATACATTTCTAACATATAGCAGTAATTAAATCACACTAATAAAATATCTGAAATTTATACTCAAACAAATATTTTGATTGTTCAATGGAAGAAACTTGATTAAATCCATGAAAAACTTAATAAAAGTTAAATCAAATTCAAATCTAATTCATAAAAAGAAAATATAAACCCCCTAGAATTGTTTAATCAATGAAAAAACACATTACATGAATATATCATGCAGAAATCTCCAATTCCAATCGAGTTCATTCGTAGCTTCGCCAAAAGTTTTAATTTTTCATGAGTTTATTGAGCAAAAAGAGATGAAAGAATGCTGAATTCTCAAAAATGATGGGGAATGAGGAGTTCTAGAATATTTTTGGGGTCATCTTTTCGACTTCTCACGACCCAAACATAAAAAAAGACCTAAGTTTGCGTGGTGCGAAGCCTAGGCACCATGGGAGCAGAGTCTAAGTGCTGAAAATCTGTTATTTTGGGTTTGTACTTTGTACAGTGCCTGAGCGCTGTAAAGGTAACGCTTGGGCGCTGTGTTGCTACATCATTTTCAGTATTTTTGTCATACTCTCCTGATATCCGATTGTGGCGATTCAAGTTGCGTTAAAAAGCTAACTCAAAGAGTTACAACTTTCCTTTCGAAACTATCTTCAAATTAGATTGTTTTCCATATCAAAAATCGGTCTCAATATGATGCTAAAAATCGGTGCGAAACTTTTCAGCTTGAAAGCTGATTTGTGATCATGTTTTGACTATATTACATCCATTTGACTCTTTTCTTCATCCAATTGACCTCTAATGCTCTCGAATATTCATCACAATGTTGGAAACAAGTTTATAGTATTTGCTCTTCAGTCCCTGAACTTTCACTTTCTTCCATTTTGATCATTTTTCACTTGTTTCTTCCAATTCCCATCGTTTTCATCCATTTGCAACCTAAATCAAGCTATAGAAATACTTAGTACATTTTGTCATCAAATAATCATAGAAATGCAAATATTAATGGGTGAAAGATGTAATAAATGTGCTATTATCAGGCTCGATTGGTTCAACGGGTAAAATCGGGAATCAGACCCAAAATCGAGTAAAATTATGCCCAGTTAACCGATTATGACAAAACCGTTCAAAACCCACTGAATCGGTCGGTTCATCCATAAACCGGTGAACTAGTCGCGGTTTTGAGATTTTCTCAATTTTTTTAATTTAAAAATCTTTAACTTCATGAATAGACCTTATAAATTACAATTCAAATATCCATAGAAAAATATTGGATGTCATGCTCAGTTTATATATGTACTAATTTCAAATGGTTTCATAAACGTCCAATGTGGGATAGTGTCTTTTATAGATGTTCTTCTCTCCAATGGTTTCATAAACTTCCAATGTAGGATATTGGTATAACAAAAAAATGTTAAAATGTCCATCAAAATCATTTCATAAATGTACGTCTAATTTGACTAATTTGAATTTTAATCCCAACTAATTAAATTGTATTATTTACCTTCATCCTTTCATTTATTTAAGTTTCAAATTTAACTTAAATCGCATTTGATTATTAATATATTAATGTTAGATATCATTTATGATTTTATCTTTGATCAATAAAAATTATTTGTTATATAGTAAACTAATTTGATTATAAGTGAACTTTTTAAGTGTGAAATAAAATATTTAATTTGTTAACGAGTTATTTGTGCACATGAATATGAATAAAATAAATATATAATTGTTGCATAGTTTGAAACTAAATTTGAATTATTGAACATTGGACTTAGGTTGAAAATGAAGTTAATTGAGCTAAAATAAATATTTGGGCCGAGCAAATTTTATTTTATTTTTTTAATTTTTCACCATGAATTTGCTTCTGAGCTAGAGAATTATTTTTTGGGCTGGGCTATATTATTTTAATTTTTTTTTGTTTTTCACCATGTTGCTTGGGGGTTGGGGTTAGCCCACCCCAGCCCCCTCTCCCTCCGCACATGGTAATATTGGTTATTTATGGTGTATTTGGATAATTGGATGGTGGGTGGTTCGTTAATGATGATGGCAGCAACAATGGATGGTGGCTGTAAATGTTAGGGCTGGCCGTGGGTCGAATCGGTTAGGTTCGGTTTGAGTTTTTTCCGTTCCTAAAGTTTCAGGTATTTAATAAATGGAATCGTCGGGTCCAAATATAATTATGAAACCGTTCGGGTTCGGTTCCATACCATAATTAAATTTTTTTAACATTTACAACAACACTATATAAATACAACTAATGACATTTTCATTCGTAACTCTTACAAATTAACGTAGCATAATTTAAAAACACATAAATAACAAGATGTTGAATAAAATTAATTCAATTAACACAAATACCAAAAAGTAGATACTAATATTAAAATATCGATGATCCACATTAATAATTCATTTGCTTCAAGCAGCCTGCATAAAGAAAACGAAATATAAATTAAAAATTATCAAAATAAAATATTTTTTAAGTGTTGGCGATACTTACCAACTATTTGGTAAGAAAACACGGAATCAAATTATCAATAGCTTCGTGTCTTCGTTATACTTAAATAAAAAATTATTTCTCTGAAAAACAGTGAGCAAGTTAGGCTCAATCGGGTGGGGTAGATGACGGATTTCGACGGTATAAAGGTTTCAAACTTTTGGTAATGGCAAAGAATTGGAAGAACTCGACAAAAGATCGTGCACAGGGTAAGGGTTTGAGAATTTGTTTTAATTTTATATAAAGTTATAAATGACAAATTGGGTTTCAATTTTTTAAAATGGACTTGAACAGGCTACTAAATAGCAAATTGAGTTTTGTAAATAATTTTTCAAATGGGCTTGAACAGCCTAGTAAATAAATATATTATAAAAAATAAATTTGGCTAGATTAATTTGTTAATTTGTTTTAAAAAATTTAATTAATCCAATATAAAAAAGTAAAAAAATTTATTTAGATTCGACTCTTATTCGATTCTTCGGTTCTTGGTCTAGACCCAAGACCCGACCCAAACAGTTCGATTCTCAATTCGGGTATTTAATTTATGAAGAACTGCTCGGTTCGATTCAGTTCGGTTCGGTCCAGAAACTTTTGTCCGGCCCTCGTAAATGTTGTTGGGGGTGGGGGTGTATTTGAAATTGAAATGAAGTTTGACCATTATAAATTATTTAGTTTTTTTTTTTTTTTTTTTTTTGTCAAACGGAAGCGCAGCTAGTAGAGTTCAATTCAATTGATTACTAATCAGGATTTTTCGAAGAGCACAAATTAGGGATGGCAACGGGAGAAATGGGCAGAGAGATTATAATATCCTCATTTTCTAGCATTAACATTTTTTTAAAAATATGATTTAAAGTTTGAAAATAAGAATAAAAAATAAAAAAATGGGATTCAGCGGAACATTTTGTCATTCAATAAATATAGGGATGGCAAAAAAGCTCGGCGGCTCGGGCTCGGCTCGGCTCGGAAAAAGCCCGAGCCGGGCCGGCCCGCGAAAAAAAAAATCAAAATTTTCCAATTTATTCCACTCATCATGAAACTAATAAACTAATTATAAGTGACAAATTTATCTCATAATGTATCACATAGATTATTTTGAAAAATGGGTAATATTTGTTTGTTTAATATTTATTGTATTATTAGTTTATTATTGTTTTCATTTCTCTAAAATTCTAAGTACCTAAATATTTAAAGTACGCATCTTCTCATTTACACAAATGTTTATTATTCTATATTAAGTGAAATTATTAGTGATATATATTGCTTAATTACATTTAAAAATTTAGCTAATTTCATCAATGGTTACTAAAATTTGTAAGAAAATTTAAATCGATCATTAAAAAGATTTATTACTTTGTTATAATGGATAATTACTCATTTATAAATCTAACATGTTATCCGACATAAGTATATAAGGTGCCAAAAAAAAAAAAAAAAGGCTCGGCTCGGCTCGGGCTCGGGCTCGGCTCGAGCTTTTTTTTTTCGACTCGGACTCGGCTCGTTGACCTCCCTAAATAAATATGTCTAGCCATTTTGGGGTAGATTGTAGGCGCTGCTTAGCCTAATGGGCCATGCTTAAAAATGAAAAATAAAAACAGATGTTATGAATGATATTTGCATTGCATGGTCTGTTGCAGCAAATAATGGTGAGGCATTTCTACTGGCCCATGGGCTACAAAAGGAACCCATTTAATTCGGCCATATCATTTGGGCCATTTGTCAATTTACTCGTCCGTGAAGCCCAAATTAACATCATGTAACAAGTGAAAAATAAACCCCATATTATTGTGAATAATGCTATCTAGTACCAATGGTGCTAAAATACAAGTTTAAGTGATCGCGTTTGATATGTCCAATTAAATAAATTGTGACTTTGCATTTAAATAAATATATCATTTAATTCATCTAGTTACCATTTAGATCAGTGCTATGCTAAGCACCAATTGGATTGAATGTCATTACTCTATAATTTTTCACCAAATTGTTGAGTATCGTGTCATTGCATGACGATATGAACCAAGTGAAAATTTATATTTCTTTCATATGAAACTACACTTAAACTCAATCGTAGAAAGCTTGGTGAATTACCTAGGATGATCTAATGATACGTGAAAAAAATTATAAATTTTGTTAGTCAATTTGTCTAACAATGTTTCTGAATCTAGACGAAACTCTTCAAAATATTTGTTTTATCTTTTACTCTATCAAATCGCACGGGACACGATTTTTTCTAACATCATTAATTTCGCTCATGTGGCATAAGTTTTTAGCAATCCGTTAAATATATTCTAAGCATGTCGTCGAAATACAATTGAACAATACGATGACCTTAACAATTATGCCATTACATATTTTCAGTTCTTGCGAAAATAATAGGAGACCGAAAAGGGGCTTTGTCGATTAAAATAGATAGCTTATCTTCTTCCTACCGAACACACATCACGAAATGGCCACTTCGACTACTACTACACTGAGCTTCCTCTCTCTAAATCCGACCAAGACTCACCTTTTCATTCCCAAGAATTCTCTCTCCTTTTCCACTCCTGAATTTACCCGTTTTCCCTCATTTCCTCGTTTGGCTTTTGGAAATTTCAATAAAATCAATCGCATACTTTGTAGCAGCATTCCCTTTGTCTCTACGGGCACCACCCATTATGAGGCAAGATTATAGTTTAGTTTTAGTATTATATTGTGTTCTTGGTTTATTTTCTGGGTTTGCTCGGAAATGTTGGACATCAACTGATTTTAACATAGATAATTATGGTTGGAGGTTTAGTTTTCTTGAATAGTTTCAAGTGTCAGATAGGATGTGATGCTTATTGTTAATTTTATTGGTTGTTGAATGCATAACTCAAATAAATAAGTTTGTTCTCTGGAAAGTTTTTAGTTTACCATTTATCAGAACTGTGTACAAGTTATGCATCTGATTGAAAAAAAAGATTCTGTACATTAGGGAGGTGTAAAAGCTATAACTTTATTAGATTACAAGTTCGTCCCCTCTATAATAGCTTAGTTTAGTTTTCAGATGAGGTGGTGCAACAATTATAGTTGGAAATGTGCATCTAAAGCACATAGTACTTGGTAATACAAAATTGAGCTACTATGGTATAGTGTTTGATGTCAGAGAAAAATTGAAGAAAAAACTTCAGCACTCCGTCTTCAGGATTTCAGGTTTTAAGAGTTCTTGTCAATGAACTAATAATTGATATTGACATTTTAGAAATATGTATAATGTAAGCATTACATAAATCAATAGCCAAATATGGCTCCCTATGTACATTTGTTGCACTTCGTGGCTTCTTGAATATTATTGTGCACGAATTGTTCCAAATTATGTTGTATTGTTTCTGGAGACAAGGATCCTTCTCTGTAGTTTAACATAAATATTGCAAATTACTTTCTAATTCGATTAACATGAAATCTTTTCAAGTTTAATCAATAAGAGGATGCTGAAACTCTCAGATCATTTTCGCAAATTAGGGGCAAAGCTGGGATTTTCTTCCTCTGGAGATCTATCTAGATAGACACTATAAGATAGTTCTGGCCCTCTGGGTAATAAGAATTTCAGAACATTAAAAATTAAAATTCTAAATTCCTAAGTAAAGCTCTGGAAATGTAATAAATATTTAAAATGGTTTTAAATAAACAGAAGAACTTGGATATAATTTCTTTCTCATCACAGTTTACAATTTTCATTTCTTCAGGCTAAACAATGAGAAGGCGTCTGAATTGAAATCATTTCTTATCTTTCCAATCTCATCTTGTATTTTTTGCACCAAGTTTTAAATTTCCAAAATGACATTACGCACCAAGTTGGATTATGGATTTTGTAAAAATATTAATGTGTTGCAGTTTTCTGATGGTTCTTCTGAGGTGGAGTTGAGATTGGACCTCGGGGAAGAAGGCATAAGTCCTAAGGAGATCTTTTTAGATGCGAATGGGAACTCTTTGGTAATTAAGGTGCAGCACAGCGGATTTCTTAGGACTCTCCTGGATACAAATAAACTTTACGGGATGATAAAGCCTGCAGAAACAATATGGTATCTGCAAATGATGATATGAATATCATATAATCAAAATAATGCATTAAATAGCTAAACTAAAGTTATTTGTCTTCCATAGGTATATAGATGATGATCAATTGGTGGTTAATTTGAAGAAGCAAGACCCAGAATTAAAATGGCCTGACATCACGGAGTCTTGGGAGTCCTTAACAGCGGGAGTTGCACAACTCTTGAAAGGAACATCAATCTATTTAGTTGGGGAATCAACTGACATAAACCACGAGATTGCTCGAGAATTAGCCGTTGGTCTTGGGTATGGCCCCTGTTCTTTCCTTTTGTTAAAAGAAATGGCAGAGCAGATTGTCTTAAGATTTGTTACTCTACATGCCAATACAATCTTTCTTTTTCATTCTCTCTTCATACAAGTTAATAACTTTGCCGGTGATTATT
This sequence comes from Fraxinus excelsior, assembly GCA_019097785.1. Lineage (NCBI taxonomy): Eukaryota > Viridiplantae > Streptophyta > Magnoliopsida > Lamiales > Oleaceae > Fraxinus > Fraxinus excelsior. Next base: position 1,569,779 of record CM032625.1, on the reverse strand, counting down.
TGTTTATTATGCATTTTTCATATGATTTCAACATGTGTTTTAAGTACACAATTTCCATCAGGATAGCAATTCCAGCATCATGTGGTCACAAATTTGAGTAACCATTTATCAAATTAAGTGATAGGGAAAGAAATTTGAAGTGTCAATTGACCTGAGTTTCTGTTTGATTGCTTGTTGTTAGATTTCCTGACCTCTCCCCTAAATTTTAAATTAACCTTGGTCATACATATCAAATGCTTTTATTATGGTTTTTCTGGCATCCTCGTCTTATTTTATTTTATGTTTTTGAGTTTCTTGTGTTTATTTTGGTTTAATTAGCTTATGTTTCTATTTGCTGTTTGTCAACTTCGTTGGTGGTTAGGTATACTCCACTCAACACAAAGGAGATTATGGTTTTTCTGGCATCCTTGTCTTATTTTATTTTATGTTTTTGAGTTTCTCGTGTTTATTTTGGTTTAATTAGCTTATGTTTCTATCTGCTGTTTGGCAACTTCGTTGGTGGTTAGGTATACTCCACTCAACACAAAGGAGATTCTGGAATCATACAGCAAGGACACTATTGATTTGTGTGAGTACCATAATACTAATGGTCATAAGCTGCATGTTGCCCCATCTAGGGAAAGAGTTTATTATGTGAATACATGGGTCAGATTCACAGCCTCTTTCTCCATGCGTAGCATTCTTTAATCTAATACCTCATAATGACTTATAAATTTATTTTTATCAACTAACATGATCACTTGTCAAAGAGTGTTACTCACTCTCATCATTTAATCAATGGTGTCAGAGTTTTGCAATGTAGTTCATGGTCTTGTCCAATTACTTTGAATCTAATCCTATTCAAGGGATAAGTATAATATTTAAACAAGGTTTCTTTATCTCAAAATAACTGTGACTTAAAATCAGTTTTCAATGTCATTTGTTAAAGTTATTCACGCGTGTTTTCTTTATTCTTCTGATTTCACCTTGTTCATAGGTTTTTTTTTTTTTTTTACCATAGCCTATTTCTCCATTTTCCTGATCCAGCACTTCACTGCCAATTAAAGGGTGTCAACTGTCAAGTGCTTTTTTGAGCCTCAAAATAGGCTGTCCATTTTCGTGTGCCAGATTATACTTAATAGGGTCACTTATTGTCCAAAGCATAAGCGTGTAACATTTGTTGCACATTTTGGGGCATGATTTTCAATATTTTTGTATTCCTTTTCTAGTTAGTCACACGGGGAGCACGTCAGTATATACTCGGAACATGCACAATATATTTGAGTAGCAAATATATTTTGGCACAGGAAAAGAAAAGGTTGTATGTTGATGACACAATTTAAATAAATACACATGACTCCTCTTTAACAAAATTTTAGATAGGTTAACAGTTTATAAAATAAAAAGGTCTCTGATTAGCAGAGAACAATCAAAGTGAAGAAACAAAGAAGACTAGTGCTGTGATTGCTGAAATTCACAAACATCTTCAACGTCTTTGCTAGAATGCTGCAAAGAGGCTTCTTTTTAGAAGAGCCTCAAAGATTGATATGTTAGTGTTCAGTCATTTTTTGGGCTGTCTCTATTTCTATGCAGTGTGAATTACGTGACCTAGCATTGATGTCCCAATTATTGTTTTAAAAGTGGGAAGATATGAAACCAAGCATTTGCGAAGTATGGAAGAAGAGAGGCGCCTAAATTATTTGTTAAGTGGCCTTACAGCTAGATAAACATCCGAATGCAGGATATAAAGATTAATGATCATGCAGAAGACTGCCAATGCATGGAAAGGGTGATTTTGAGTTTTAGAGGCAAAAGGCCCATTTAGGTTCGAATGCAGCGATTTTAGTAATATGGTTCCATTTAGGGAGAAGTCCATGAAAAGGCCTATTATGGCATTATCTTCTGTATTTTTCTGCCCTTGACATCTCAAACCCCCATCCCCCAAAAAAAAGAAAATAGAAAAAACGGCACCCCCAAAAGAAACAAGAGTACAGATCCCAAATAAAAAAAAAAAAAATTGGAAGGTAAAACACTGACAATTACAAGAAGTCAACAATAGACGTTCTTGATATCCTGAAGACTGCTTATACAACTTGCATCATCTTACATTGATTCAACAAATTGTCACTTACATTAAACATCGTGCTATGTTTAATAAGTGTAACCTATTGCAGGGGTGGCCTCACAGGGCTGTGATGCTGTAGCAGAAGCAGAAAGTGCTATATTAGAAAGCCTCAGTAGGTAACGACTTGCATGCATTTACCAATTACATTTACTTGCTACTTATTTTACATTCAAGTTTACTGCTTGGCATGGTGCACGGTTAAACATATCTTACAACTGACTGTGAGTTTCAGCCATGCCCGAGCTGTTGTTTCAACATTAGGTGGGAAACATGGTGCTGCTGGGAGGCCTAATAAATGGCAGCATCTTTTTGCAGGGTTCACTATTTGGTTATCTAAGTCAGAAGCTACAGGTGATGTATTGTATTTTCTCTGCAGTTTTTTAACTGGAAACTAATATTCCTTAGATTCTGGAGAGGCAACAATATGGTTAATCCTTTTGCATGGTAATGCAAATCAAAACTAGGGTTCATTGCTAGGTGCCTTTTGATATTTTAAAAAAATCATTCGAGATTTGTCTCAATCCTCGTCAACTGTTGGGTCATTCCTTGTCAATCAACGAATTATTGATTCCCAAACTCTCGTGTATTCATAGAATCAATGAGTTTTTAGAATGTCCATCATCACTGTGATTTCAGATGAAGAGTCAGCAAAAGAGGAAGCCCGGAGAAATTTCCAAAATGGTCTTCAAGGTTACTCTAATGCAGAGGTGGTAGTCAAGCTCAGGGGTTGGGATGCTAATTACTCCAAAGCAGTTGCTCAAGCTTCGCTAAGTGCTCTCAAACATTCGATTTTGTCTGATAAGAATCTTCCAGGTACACTATTGAGCTACAAAATGATTTCATTATGTTCCTTGTGACCTCTTCCTACTAAATGATTACAAAACTGTCAAAAGACATACTTGGGATTGTACCATTCAAATCTTCAATTGCTATGCCCTAAGCTGGTCGAAAAACAAAGGAATCAAGCCGTACAATAGCATTTCCTAAAAACACTCAAATTCCTAGTCAGTTGGAAAATATTTATGATAAGTACTTTTTCCTAATTGGTTGACGACAAGTCTTTGTTGGATAGTTATAGTGATATTTGGAGAAAAATGGTCCAGAAATGTAAGTGCTTGTTTAGTATATAGTATGACCTCAATATTGTCAAGTGATATTCAATCTTCCATACTGAACATATACCATATGGTTTAGAATTGGATCCCATTTTTACAGTTCTAACCTTATCGGTTGTCAAGAGGGTTTGTGGCTGGCATATTAGTAGATAGTTTGTGAGTGTTCACTTACTGAATATTTTATTTGTTGTGAAGGTAAGAAAAGTTTGTATGTAAGACTGGGATGCCGAGGAGACTGGCCAGATATCAAACCTCCTGGCTGGGATCCATCGACGGGATCTGATGCATCTTCTCCCCTATCATAGTATCAATCTCTCCGAGTACACGGTCCAGTAAAACGGCATCAGTTTTGTCTCTTCCAGATTGGTTTTGTAAATGTGTCTTGTTTCCCTCAAGTTGCTTATAAAATTACTCTTCTATATTAAGGCAATGTTTCATATATTGCTATGTACATTCCAAGTTGATGCAATTATTTATCACTTATCAGTAAGGCAAATTCTTGAGGGTGGTTTCTACTATCAACTTGTCTTCTTATGCTGTGCATTCTCTAACCATTTAAACTTTTATATAAATTAATTCAATAACCATCTTTGAATAGGAGTTTGGAGATCCTTACATGGAGATTAGATAACGCGATTTTAGCTTTATTTATATAAAAGCACAATCGGCCAACAATCATTCTCCTAACTAGTATTTTTAATCCAAGAGCATGTTTGGCGTTGTCTAAATGCTACAAAAGAAGCCAAAATTTCAGGATTGGCTGTTCGATCTTGATTTGGTGGACACAATGAAACACGAGTGCACGGGTTGACAAGAGGTGGTGGTTCTTGCTACTATTGTTGATAGGTTGATGGGGTTCTATTGGAGGAGGGGGGAAGCGAGTGGGCAGCAGAGGGAGTAATGGGTGGGGGCCACCTGGGTAGGAAATGTTAGAGCTTAATACAGACGTGGCCACCCATGGGGGAAGGGACTTCTTTGGTGCAAGGGCCTTAGTTAGGTAGAGGTGGATGGTTCTCGGTGGATAGTGCTGAAGCTCTTGCATTGCGAGATCCTTTTCTATGCAATCACCGGATCTTCAGGTATTGAGTTGTTACGTGACTCTCAATACCAAGCGAAACTCTAAAACAGGCAACCACAAAATATTGAAGAATAAAGCACTTGATTTTCAGCTGCACTTGTGCAACCTCAACACTGCACACCCTTGGGGGAGATGGAATGGAGAGTGATGACAAGTTAGCAACTAAGAAGATAGAAAGCTGTCACAAACTAAGTTTCATTTATTAGCATCCACCGGTAAATTAGTCAGGAATTTACATCCGACTGAACAAAAGTAAGTTCCACGTTGAAAGAACTAAACTATTCAACCCTCACTGCAACTTCAGGTTTTACACATTCTGCAACAATCATCAAAACGACTGATATACACAGAATGCAAAGTTGTTTTATCGTCATTCAAAGGCTGCCTAAAATTACCTGCCGTCTATTTAGATGTCGCCATTTCTATGTTGGATTTTGAGGGTATCTGCAAGGATTGCAATAATGCAATATTATTACAAGAGAAAACTGCACAACTCCAACCACAACATATCAAAAATAATTTTAAGATAAAAATCTAGAATGATGCCACCTTATTATAAGATGAGAATTTTGTTTGATAAGATTACTAAATAAAAATCATAAAAGAATATAGGTGAAAGAAATGGCTAGAAAAGGAAAGAGATTCATTCATTGGTGGGGCTGTTGCAGGGACAGTACTAATGTTAGTATCATTTCTCACTACAAGAAACAGTCCAGCTATGATAATTTGTACTAAATGGACTTGGGTGCTTAGCTTGTTGTTGGCTGTTTGTTGGAAGAAAATAGTTGAGGATTACGGGGATAATCATATGATGTTCATCGAATACAAAACACTTCAGTCAAATTTTGCACAAATGGAAATAGGACCACACAAGATAAATGTTGACACAAGCATCTACAAGCTTGGTCTGGAAGTGCAAAATCACAAAATATGTCCTACCAGTACAAATGTATGCATAAATGCCGGATTTATATTGAGCTCCAAAAACATTGTTATTATGGATCACTTGCATTTAAATCCAAATGCCCCAATCCACAAGTAATCTGAACTCAACAATGCTGAATAAGATCTTGTATGGCAAATTAATTAGCACAGAAATGAATCGGAACACCTAAGCATCTCATTCTTAGAGCACAACCATATACAGCAACATATAATCATCAAACAGGAGTACCTTATGCTGATGAGAAAAATATTCCCAAAAATTTCATAAACAAAATCTACAAGGGAACATACCTTGCACTGAAGGCTAGTTATTGCAGACCGCAGCAAGGCATCTCCAACAATCAACCTCAACTTCTTAACAAAATCATCCCGATTTATCTTCTTATTCTGCCACGTTTCAAGACGATGAGAAAAAAACAGAGTTGAAGGAGAGGAAAACTATCCAGCAATAGAGAGAGGAAAAAATAAGTGTATCAAGAAATATACCTTGAATAACTCATAGTAGGCATTGACAAGGTCCATATTTTTAGAAGGAACTTCATGCGAGATGGCAGCAAACAACATAGAGAATGGCATCCAAGGGCTCTTGGGAACCCTTGATGAACTCGGACTCCGAACCATAGCATCCTTCAAAGACATTTCAGCCGAGTCATGATGATAGTCACTTCCCTAGAAATTAACAGAAGGTAAATACATGAAAGAAGACCATTTCAAATGAAACATTGAACGTCAAAATCTCCAAGTCACAGGACATCAAAACACCATCAAACTAAAAAAGATTATGGCTATGGAGATGCGTGCACGGAAAAATAATTATCACACGATCATTCCATATTCATACATCAAAAAGATCATGAATGTACGTACTAACAATACCAAAAGAGTTGCAGCAAGGCATGCATATGAACTGCTAAATAGGCAAAATTATGAGGTAAGACAACGTTCAACATGGCAACGATGAGATAGTCCACTCTAGACATGTTTCAATCTGACAGTATCCAGCACATCTGACAAAGGCGGTCCTCTTGATATTCAGAAAAAAATACACAATGATTTGCACACATTGATTATTCTCTAAAACAAAAAAATATCACGTACTTTGTTCTAGTGCAGGTCAGATATCTTCAAATGTGAAAATATGTAATTATACAAGCCAAAGACAAATTTTTTAACTTTTCATGTCAGCCAGTCCTAAAATCATGGAGTCATTTTCAAAACCACAAAGGTTAAAGCTCCAAAGTTGCTTCACATTTCCCTTTAAAACTTGAAATTCAGCAAGCAACAATGAAGATAACTGTTCTCTAATTCTTCTTCTTATTCTCTACAGTGTAAAAATACAGTACAAGACAAGATACTAAGATAAGATCAGATAAGCTGGTTTTCCTTAATGCTAAGATCAGATAATCTGGTTTTCCTTAATGCTCCATACCAATTGACTTAGTCTACAGGCCAACTCCTCCTAACTGAATTCACTGGATTCACCATGCCTTGTGACACAGGTTTCAACCGAAAAATGAAATCAGCCTGCGTTGGCACCAAGGTTTCGTGCCTGAATCAGTCCACCAATGCACACTGTTTGCACATACGACAACCAACCAACCAATTTAACTTTGTGGGAATGAAAAGTAGAAATTAGAGGCAACCCAATGCGAACGGAAAACTCTTTCCAACCTTTCATTACTCTGCAACACAAAAGGAACTTTGGATTCAGTGAAGGGCAAACACAAAACTCTGATTGCTGCCTCAGCACTTTAGCCAAATATATACAAACATGATGCAGTTAACACCCATAACTCCTTCGATTTGCTGGAACCTACCAAGGCGAATTGGCCAACTAAACCACCCACCAAGCTTGCATTTTTTCCCACTAGACGCCCAAACATAACTGCCTGCCAATAGTTATTTCCTCATGTGCCATCAGCATGCCTAAACCTCCTCCCCGATTTAATTCATGACATCTAACGTCTGTTAGTGCATGCATGCAACATTCTGTCTCCCGACATCAAAATTATTCCGCCATGCAATGCTGCCATCAAGTAAATCAGCATTTTTAACCAAGCTTGCATTTTTTCCCACTAGATGCCCGAACATAACTGCCTGCCAATAGTTATTTCCTCATGTGCCATCAGCATGCCTAAACCGCCTCACCGATTTAATTCATGACATCTAACGTCTGTTAGTGCATGCATGCAACATTCTGTCTCCCGACATCAAAATTATTCCGCCATGCAATGCTGCTATCAAGTAAATCAGCATTTTTAACACCAATGCCATCAAAACACTCCCATGCCTTGAACTGGCCACACACACTACTGCAATCAACATCAACTGCCGCCTCCACCTGATTCACATAAACAGTAGAAAAAGCACACACGTCACAATCACTTTTCATTTGCAGCAATAAGCTGCATAGCATTCAACCGGGTCAAGAATTCCCCAACAGCTTCTTCCATTTCTTTCAATTCAAGCATCAAGCACTGACCATCTCTCGCCTTGGGCAGTCCCTAGTCCCTTGCAAGATCAGGCCTAGTGCAACTGAAGTCTTCATTGTAATTCTTCACTTGTCTTGAAGAATATTCACCTTCTTTCAATTTTAGATCCGGCCTCTCTTTTAAAGGTATTCACCTTCTTTCAATTTTAGATCCGGCCTCTCTTTTAAAGGTCTTCGTTTTTCACAGGTTAGTCTCCTAATAATCGGACCACTCGGGCGGATACATGCTCCCAATGTCACAACCCGATCTTCGGGAACATGTGCAGCCTTGAAATACTGCACCATGTCCCAAAGAAAGTTCCCCAGCTCTAGCATTTCGGGCTCCATCAAAGGAACTTTGGCTCAGGCACCTTAAATTTCAAAGGTCCAACGAAATCTCTTGAAGTAGGGCTGTTCATTGCCATTATTAGCAACGAAATCTCCCTATTCATCCCAGACAATAATTTACATTTTGCGTCATAGCCATCACATCTCATCATGAATGCAAATTTTTTGTTCATCTCAACAATAAACGCCTCAAATCCGTTATTCAATACTACGTGCAACTTTCACGTTTCACATGCCTGCGCTGCCAAACTGATCGCATCATGAGTCATTGGTCACCAATGAAATCCTCTAAATTTTAGCTTGCCATCATCCTGGTTTCAGCCAACACACCTAAAACTAGGCTTTAATACCAATTGACATAGTTTCAACCTTAAAATGAAATCTGCTTGCAATGACACCCAGGTTTCATGTCTCAGTCAACCCATAAAAGCACATCGTTTGAACGAATGACTAGTTTCTAACTAATTGAACTTAGCATGACAGGAAAGTAGAAATTAGAGATTCAGAGACAACACAATGCATAAGGATAACTTTTTCCAACTTTTTATTACTCCACAAGATAAAGGAAATGTATATTTAGTGAAGAGCCAAACACAACTCTTATTGGAGCCTCAACACTGGGCCAAATGTATACAAAAACGATGCAGTTAACACCCATAACTACTTGGGTTTGCTGGCAACTGCCAGAGAAGGCCAGCGGGCCAAATAAACAGCCTTCGCCTTGACATGACAGTGCTGTGACCGACTGAACTAGAATTCCAAGAAAATAGGTGTACTGCAAAAACTGTGAAAACTGTCGCCAAGCTTGCATTTTCGCCCACTAAAAGCCTGAATATAACTGCCTACCAATAGTTATTTCCTCGTGTGTCATCAACATGCCTAAACTGCCTTACTCATTTAGTTCGTGACAGTTAACTTCCATTAGTACCTGCTTACCTACAGCTTTTCATCCCCTGAATAATTCAATCATGCAATTCTGCCATTAAGTAAATCTACATTGCATACCTCCGTTACCCACTGAAGGCATATACTACATTCATATTCGTCCATTGTCAACACATTGTCTTGCTTCCATCCCTGCCTTGTGTGCACATCACCCACGCATCTTGCATACATCCGGCCATGGCATTGACAGGGGACAAGACATCGCCTGTGCCATAGCCATTTCAATGAAAGGGGTCTGACACCTTGCTTGTATCATTCAAAAGTCTCAGAAACAATAGTACTAGAGAAGCACCACAGTTGCGGAAAATAAGGTCCTCTAAAAAGCTTACCAACTCTAATCTCACTTCGTGACTCTCATATAAGAATTGTTGGTGTCAAATCCCATCAATACTCGAGACTAAAAAAAAATCAGTCCATGTGATTCTCAGAAGTGGATGACCTATAAAACAACTTGTGAACGAAGCACCCCACCTTTCAAATCAATCCATGGCAATAATGTATGTCATAAAAATCGACTAAAAATACATAAACCACGAAGTGTTTATGCGTTTGTATAGTCATGGCCTACAACTAAAGCATGTGTACATTTATTATGCTTGAAAAGATCTTCCTGGTTTAGCACATCAGCTACCGCATCTTCCTCCTGACCAATCCAATATGTCATATACGATATGTCACTGAAATTAGCTTAATCTTCCTAATAAGACAAGGGTATTTTTTTTATCAACACAAACTCCCCAATTCTAAGGTGGGGTGTTAGGTCCGAACCTTGGAAACAAAACAAGGATTCACACAAGTTGGCAAATCTTTTCACCATTTAAATGATGAATAACTTATGTGTCATCATGGTTCACCCTTCTGGGCCTTTTCAAGAAGCATGGGAAACTAGCCTGCCACCAGATGAGAATGTCAAGCAGCTAGATGAATCAGTCTTTTGTGATCAAACAAGCTGCCCGAACATAATCAAATCCCATGTAGTGGTTTTCCCACAATCTAATAGCATCAATCTCATTTAGCCTTCTTCCTTGGCCCTCATTTAAAATCAGTTTCCCGACATTCTGTCTTGAAATGAACCTAAGAGCACGCCATCAACCTTTCCTGCAAAAAACTTAACTATTGCCGTCCTCTTCTGGCCTAGCCCAACAACCTGAATGTCATCAAATGGACCCAGAAACTGAGTTGCTGGTGACTCATTTGCATGTTTCTCAAAATGAGCTCCCAGTCCCGTAGTAAACAGGCTCTAACTTGATACTAGGATCAATCTAGTTTTCACCAGACCATAATGCTAAAGGGATCCAACTTGACGCCAGGACAAATCTGATTTTCACCTAATCACGATAGCGCTACTAAAAGGATCCATGCATGTATCTTGACACTAGGTCGATCTTGATTTTCACCACATCACAAGGCTAAAAGGATCTACATGATCCCAATTCACATTCACACTAATAAAAGAGGAAGAGTTAGATTATTTGCTTGAAGCCAAGTTACTCTCGTTCTGTTGTCCAAGAACGTAAATTCAACATCGTCCTTTGGTAAGTATAGTATTGTGATTCCAACAATAAGAGCTTCTCAATAATATATGCAGTTTAGAAGATGTTGGTTTCCCATAGTAAACACCAAACTGTTCACAATTTTTTTCTGGTTGCTTTCAACTTTTGGTAAAATCCTCCAACAATAACTCTGGACCTTGCTTCTAGTCACCTTCAATCTCTTCAGAGGTAGGCAACCAGAATGATGTGTGTCCCTCCAATGCTCATGTCAAGAATGGAGTGACGAGAAGATAAAAAAGGTAAAGATTGCTGGTGTAAAATGTTAAATGATCGAACCACTTTGATAATCTATTGGGTTAAGGCCGTTGCAACCTGCTTCATGACCTCAGCAAATCCACCGTGCATTGACTCATTTCACATGATACAAGCTGGATCGCATCATCTGGCCCATTATTCATTTCATCATTAGGACGAGTCTCCTCAATTTTACATTCCAAGAATTCTTTGACCTTTCAATCAGGCAATTCTAGGCTTTCTAGCTCAAGAATATATATCATTTCTTCTCTCTATTGCTTCAAAACTGACGTCAGCATGAGTTACAACAACAATAATTCACTAAGTCCCATATTAACATACACCAATCCAAAAATCCTATCTATTTTGAGAATCTGATCTAACATCTATTTTGGAAATAAACACGTTTATGCTTAATGTCTATTTGAAAATGTTTAACTAATTCATAAACAATTATTTTTAACAAAACTGCAATATGCATTTTAAATTCTGATTTTATATCCTTCTATGAAAGAAAATCAGCATCAACTTCCCCTCTTGTAACAGAGATAGGATCTGGGAAGGAAGAACAGAGCCACACAGCCCAGTATCTTCAGACCAGGCCTAGCCATTATTCTACAACAAGATAAATATCCAAACGCTAAAAAGAATTCCCAAAAAGGCAGAGCATGATCCTTTGGTCATGTAAAAATTTCTCCCAAACAACTAGGAACCTAAGGTACACGTGAATGTAGTCTCTCAAAAGTAATGTATATCGCTTGCGGAGGATGTGAAGAAGTTTCATATATGCATTGACTATAGAGTACTTACCACTTCTGTCGATGGGGAACCCAGATGTAGCTGGGCTTGAGGTCTTTCATAACAAGAACTGATCCCTGAAACATCAGCCCTGCTCTCGGTTTCAACCTTAGGTCCTGTAAGAGCAACAAAGAAATGTTTGCTCAAGTGCTAAAGAATTTAAAGGAGAAAATTAATCAGAAAGTCCGAACTCAAAAAAGCTCAAAACTTAAATGGCATTTCCTAAGCTCATTGTGAAGGTCAATAAGATGAAAAACGAATGGCCCGACTCGAGGTCAAGATTACTGGTTTCTGGTGCTATACTTCTATTTGTGGGCAAGCAAACATCACTTGCAAACTGAGGGGGTTAAGATTTATAGAACAAATAAACTATTCAACAGTATCAACTTTTCAGCACCTTATATTTCTTTCATAAAAAAATTTGGACATTAAATTCATTTACAAAATTAGAAAAAATAAAATATCAACTCTTGGACCCTCACTATGGATGAGAACACTACGACAAACACCTCTAGTGAAAAAATAATGTCTGCAGGTACAATATCAATCCCGACAGATGATTCTGTATGGACAATAAAAAGAGAAATTAATGTGCAAGACTAAACTATCACCTTCAACACCAGAAGCCATCTTGAAACTAACAACGTATTCTGGGTAGATGTGAGAATTCATATTTGTGTTCCATACTATATACCACTTTGGATTTTGAAGATTGTCAACTCCACTATCAAAGTCCTCACTGCTGGGATGGAACTGTTTTCTTCCAGAATGAACAAGCTCCATGTTTCCCATTATTACACGACAGAATACCATATGTCTTGTGTCATTTTCGTCAACATCATAGTAACTTGCACTGCAAGTAACAGTATCGTGCCAAACAACGGAAAAAATTAAACAATACAGACCTAAATAAGGAACTTTCAGATAAGAGAGATTTTATTTCATGCTACAACAAGTAATTAATAATAAACGGTCATCTATATTTGAGTGGAGAGAGGAAAGTGGTTTATTGTCAGCCAGATGACCAACTGAAAGACAAATAGCCAACCATATAATCTAATAACTCCTGAAAAAAAGTATTCAGATAACCAGATAGTATATGATGTAGCAATAGATTCATAATAACTATATTAGCACAACAAATTTGACCAACCTCTGCTCACGCCGTTTAACTTATTCCCACAAAAAAAGTTCTCTCATATAATTCAGTGGAGAAAAGAGAGAGTAAGCTACATCACACCTGATCTCTGTGCAATCAGCAGGGATAAGATGAATCCCAATCCCATACGTGGGCTTCATTTTAGACAGCTCATAATGGCCAACTCCATACTTCATTATACCTGAGACTGTTCCTTTAGAACAAGGAAGCCAAGCATACTGGACATTTGCATCCCCACGGTACATTTTAGTAATTTCGACCTGTTTCTGGAAAAGCTCTAACCGAGCTTCCATCGTAGTACTTGAACCACGATGCACTTCAACCACTTTTGCACAGGCAGATGAGCCAATACCTGTAAAAAATATCTTCTTTACAGTGTCAGCATTCAGAAACCCCTGTACGTGATCGACCATCGTGACCATTTTTCCTTCCATCTCTTTTATTTCTTCAGACTTCCTATCAATTTCCACAGCTGATACTCTGGTACGACTATTATTAACTTCATCACAATCTTTTTCAGCAGGATTCTGATGAGCTTGTATTTGCTTAACATTTGACTCCCCAACAGATTCCTTCCTCTCAAAAGCATCTGATCCATTTATTTCAATCTCAAGATGTAATTTGATATTTTCAGGTCCCTGGTGCTCAGAAACTAGATGACTGTGACCTTCATCAAATTCATATTGGGACCCTTGTGCTTTGTCATAATCAGCAAAGATTTCAGGGAAAAAACAGTTTCCACTTTCATCAATCCATGCAATAGGTTGATGCAGACCAGTATTCAAGTCCATTTGCATCATATGGAGGAAGTCCAGTAAAACAATATTACCATTCATATCCACCTCCACAGCAGTCTTCTTCGCAATAAGGTCATTCTGAACCGATTTAACAATATCCTGGGGGAAATCATTCCATTCACCATGGTAATAATACATCAACCGGTGAGGAGGCCCACTTTTCTTGAAGTTTGAATAATATTTCAGCAAAGATTTACCAGAGGATATGGAACAAAAGCCATGCTTGCTTTTAGATTCATACAATTTCCTCCGTTTGTCAAGCTTGTGTACGAAAGAACTGGCAGTAGATCGTAGAGGCAACACCAAGTCAGTATCTCCCTTAAAACAGGTCCCACTGGTCGCTCGCTTTCTCTTCACGTCAACAACAGCATGCCGACCACTATCCAATACCCTTGCAAACTTTGCTTCCATTTCTAACCACTGGATCAATCCCAATCCCCTGATTCACACTCGAAACTTCAAAGGTGACAAATTCAAAGACCTCGGTCTTTGTTTTGTCTTATAGAAACAAAGCCATTGGTAAACGTTGACAAAATCCTAATAACAAGCAATTTCACCATTTACATAAAATCACTATTTAAAACAATAAAAAGTAGTTTTTCACTGATGAACAGAATACATGTCTAACAATACAGTAAAAGCAAATAACTAAACCATAAATCCAGAATATATGGAAAAAACCTAAGGTGCTAATATGAAACAATATGTAAAGGAACTCATTCTATAAAACTCAAATCCCTGCAATAACAGAGTTGCAGCGCTTCTACAGAGATATTTGTTTTCTGCGTTCTTAAATAAATAAAGGATGCGAAGTATACAGGAGGGAGGGGGGGGGGGGGGGGGGGGCTAACTCAGTAACCTGACACTTTAGCATTTTCATCATAGAATGAAAATTTACAAGCCCCTGTTTGAGCCTCATTTTCAAACACACATTCTCCTAATAAAATAATTTTGCACGTGAACCCACAACTTTTCTTTACTTTTTAACCACACATTCTCCCAAAAATCATTATAACAAAACTCATTTTTACAAACAAAAAAAAAGAGCTCAAACAGAGCCTAAATAGAATTTGTTGGTGATTGGAAGTTGGTTAAGAAAATGTGACAGTACAAGAATATAGGGATGACAAATTATATTAATTCATTATGTACCTTAATGATTCTCATTCCATCATATAAAGTAAAATCTCAATACCTAAAGAATGTGGTTACTTAATCTAAGCAGGAGAAAGAGATGACTATTTCTATGCACATTCTCAAGTGTAGGAATGCATATGTATGCTATTGAGTTCAAGAAGAGTGTGAACTGTATTATTGGTAATTTATTATAAAGGGTTCCAAGGAGGACATGAAGCACATGAACCTTGCATTAACTGAAACATTTATGCATGCAATCTCCTAGGTAGAACAAAAGGGTAGGCATAATAGGTTGTTTGGATCAACAAACCAAAAGGTTGAAGTGGAAATGGTTAAGCTTGAAACCTTTTTTGAAAAGAAAAAAAAGGGGCCTCTTAACTACTCTATATAGTACAAGTCATTAGTCCATATCTCGTGACTTTAAGACTTCACATGTCATAGTTTCAAAAATAAAATCAAGTGAATTTTTAGCAGTGGCTATAACCACAAGACAAATTAAAAACCAGACCGAAGCCCAGTTGAAGCATCCATCCAGACAGACATCTGTCTACTGTATAATTACTATAGCAGCCAGACAAGCTAAAAGCCAAAACAAAATTTCTCTTGGAAGGAAGTGATCAGAAATACTGTTTTAAGTAAATATTCATTACTAGAAAACAAGGCAATCCACGTGGATGAGTCACATTCCATTTGTAACTAGTGTATCTTCAATTTAAATACCAAGCATCATTAAATGAGAAAACTTCCCCAGTGGGGTGATGAGAACCATAATTAAGGATCTCTTACCACATCAGTAGTGAGAATTTTTTATCTTGTCCACAGTGGGCATGAGATCAGGGCTGCAAACTAGCATACACTTGCTATTGATGATTATTATGAAGTTGGATTTATCTTGTCCACAATGGGCATGAGATCAGGGCTGCAAACTAGCATACACTTGCTATTGATGATTATTATGAAGTTGTATATTACAATATCCTTGTTTAACCTCTCATTTTCTGCAATTTTCTCCAAATATTTGCATGCAGGAAGTTGGTCTTACTCGAGCTTTATTATCTCACACGTGTAGAAAAGGCCTTTTTTTTTTATTTTTTTGTCTCAAAGAATACTTTAAAATACTACAGAAAGAAACAACCTTTTCAATCTGCAAAAAATTACTAGTCAGCATGCAAAATTGGTGTCTTGCAAGGGCAAAAGGTCGAGATCGGGAAATTCGATTGTCCACAAATTTCTCCAAAATGTGGGAAATATCAAACTTATATGCCAAGCAAGAAGACAGCTGTAAAACA
The DNA here is from genome assembly GCA_019097785.1 of Fraxinus excelsior. Lineage (NCBI taxonomy): Eukaryota > Viridiplantae > Streptophyta > Magnoliopsida > Lamiales > Oleaceae > Fraxinus > Fraxinus excelsior. The sequence continues at coordinate 1,553,807 of CM032625.1, read as the reverse complement.
AATTAGTGACAAAGCTACAAAAACTGAGCAACCAGAGGTCGGCTGAAAGGATAAAAAATATTATGAGCATATAAACATAGTTCCCCCAACATCCTCATAATGCTTATAAAAAAATGCTTTGACGCCTAAGTTTAAATTTATAAAAAAAAAATCACGTGCAGCACAAAATGAATCTTTGAGATGAGTATGTTAGCCTTAAAGAAGCAAACCCTATTTGCTAAGTTTGAAGTTTTCAATCACATGGCGTTACGGAAAAAATTTCAGCAATTATACCGACTACCATAGTGAATCACCAACTCTAGAAGTTTCTATGCTCGTCTTAATTAATAAATACTATTTTAATGCTCACTTTTTCATGTGTTACACGCAGAAAAGCTCATGCCTATATCATTTGTTTACATGATTTTCTATGTAAATTTGCACGCAACAAATGTAGATATTCCGTAGATATTCCACAAACTCGCTAAATACATCTAACTGTCCAATATGGCATTATTAAAATTAAAATTTCATTTCCAAATAAAACAAATACAAAAAACAAAAGTTCGTTATTTGAAAGAAAAATTCATGGGGAAACAAAATTTCCATCACGATCATCATTTCGTGCTGAACAGCCACAAAATCATAAATTCCGGTGGTCGTCTGATTAAAGTATAGAATTATACTTCTAACATTTTTGCTGTGAACAACAAAAATATCTCTTTCCAATTCCAAAATCAGCTCTCAATCATTATTACCAACTCCAAAGTCGAACGAAAAATGAGAAATAAAGGATGTCCTCTAACATGCGCACACACAAATTTCTAAGTACCAGTTGTACAAATACATCGATCAACAGCAAAAACTTAACATAAAATCATAAATTAACTGAAACTATTGCTCCCCGCGGCCATCATTTCAACAATTTACCCCAAAAAAAGGAACACGATTTTCAAATTCAAACACACAGATCATTAAACCTCCAAAAAAATATTTAACAATGAAACACCTCAACGATATACACATAAACGTAGAAAGAGGGATAAATTACCTGAAATTTAAAAAAATACAGAATTACTGATATACAGAGAGAGTTGTCGACGGATTTTTTTATTTTTTTATTTTTTTACATCCCTCTTGTTCTTCTCGTTTTCAAACCCTAGGTTCGGCTAAAAATTAAACTAAAATCAGAATCAGAATAAATAAAAAAGGAGAAATTAAAACCGCCTTTGTTTTCTAGTTTCTTATTGGCTGACAAAAATGTGGTTTTACAAATTTAACCCGATTAATCACGTTAGGAAATAAGTGGGAGTCAGCTTTAAGTAAAAAAAAATTTCAAACTTAAAAAATTATTTTTCGTTTTCACATAAATTTACTTGTTTGTAAATTAACCCTTTTTTTGTTTCAAATAAGTAATTTTTTTATTTTATTAGTTACTTATTTTAAAAATTACTTATAATTGAAATTTCAAGCTTAGACAAACATGCTTGGCTACATGTAAAAATAGTTCGCTAATTCAAACATATTTAAGTAATTTACTTTTTGAGTATTTTTTTTTAAAAATAAAATAAGTAACTTTTTCTAAGGTGAACACAAGTCGGATGGAGTAGTTTTTTGTTTATTCTCAAACAAAAATAAATTTCGCAGTTCAAATTTAATTCATATCACGGTGTGCCGAATGACATAAAGTAATATTTTAACAAACTATAAATTTAAATATTGGGCCAAAATCACACTACAACGTTTAAAATAAACTTTCTATATATAAGTATTACTACATATTAATAACAATACAAACTTAAAGTTGTAATAGTAACACTGCAAAGTTTAAATTAAGCCCTTGTTCGGTCTTCATTATTTTTAAAATACATTTTTCTTTTTCTTATTTTCAACAAATATATTATTCAATAAAATAATATTACACGCAAACTCAAAAAATTTCCTTATTTTTTGGCCGCACAATTTTCATCAAAATATTATTTCAAAATGCTTTTGGACAAAAAATAAATAAAAAGAAGGGCTTAAATTGACTTAAAATCTTCAAAAGTATTGAAATCTAAATCAATTAATTTGTAAGCAACTTAGCCGCTGTTTGATTACTATTATTTTCACTCTTTTTTCTACATACTCATTTTCAACCACACATTCAACAATAAAATATTTTGCACGTAAATTCAAAAAAAAAATCTTAATTTTTAACCCCATATTCTTCTGAAAATCACTATTCAAAACATGATTTTTCTCATTTAATAGTTGTCAAACATGGGCTAAATGGTTCAAAATCAAAACATTGACAAGTTCACGAGGACTCAAAACTAACTATTCAATTCGATTTTACTAGTTGACAGTTTTTTGTTCTTCCCAAATTTTACCTTTTAAAATAAGTAATTAACTTATTTTAACTTTAAGTGGATGTAAAATCATTAATTTTTAAACTTACAAGTAACCTTTTTAAGCCTAGCAAAATGGGTTAATCCAACATTTGCAGTTTCAACATTTAGGTGTGTAACACAAAAATACATGTCATACATCACAATTTACATAATATTTTAATTATTGATAAGGTATCAAAAGAACGTGGAGGGATTTTTATTTTATTTTATTTTATTTTTGATTTATGGGATTTTAACACAATCAAATTTCGACACATTGTCTGTCATAAATAAATCTTTAAGTGGTGATATAACTGTAGCACAATTATCAAATTAAATCTTATTAGAATTTTTGTATAAAATTATAATGAATATTACTATGTAGTATTCTTTTATCTTTCACTCAATAGAATGTCTTTATTAAATTAATTTTGTATTCAGCTTAAATTCACCTCCAACCTTGCATTTACACAGTTGATAATACTACGCCGATTTGATAGCCATTATTTGGGATTTTAATATTTTGAATATTGAATTTTTTAAAAAAAATGTGTGATTAAAATGTAAGGAAAAAAAAAATTAAACTTACGTATATATTTTTTTACTGGAAATGTGTGATTGAAAATGAATATGTAAAAAAAAAAAAAAAAAGTCAAACGGGGCTACAATACAATGCATGATAATTCATCCTACTGCATAATTGATACATAGAGTTTTATTTGGTGTGCATCAGGAGCACGAACCCCGAATGACAGCCTCCTCATGAGACCATTGTAAGGGGTCTGTTATCTGAAGTGTAAACCCCAGATGACAACCTCACAAGACCCTTGTAAGGGGGCTTTTATCCAAAGTGTGAACCTCAGATTTACAACCAACAAAATTCATACGCAAGACGCAGTCTTGAATTGCAGTTCGCGAAAAAAAAAAATATATAAATTTGAGGCATTTCTATTTATAGATTTATCAAAAGTCGGACTTACTTAACGACACTTTAAATATTATTTTTTGAAAGATTAAATTAATTATTAGGGGTAAGAAGGAGAAGAAATAGTGCTGGAAATTTTGCTATGAGAGTTTATTTAGACCTATTTGACTCCCACTTTTTAAAATCCAATAAACTCATTTTTAACCACACATTTTATAAAATTCACAATTTTTATCAACTTTTCAATCACACGTTTCATTATTTTTTATCAAAACTTAATAAAACCCTAACTTTTAATCTAATCAAACGAAGACGTGGATTGTAGAGATGCCCAAGCCAAGTACACAAGTGCTTACAAGCCTAACTACTAGGCATGAGGCATCGCAACCCACTTATATTTTGAGAATCAGAGATCACAAGTGGGAGTTCATCTCATAGAGCAGTACTATTTAGCATCATTGTTAATGTGACATTAAATGAACAATACAATTAAAATAATCACTTAATTCTACATTTTATTGAGTTTATTTATAGTTGTTAGTAACTGTTTATTATTTAACGTTACCTAAACTTGTATCAATCATGCTACACTTATCGAAAATGATTGACAAACATTTTGATCGAGCACTCACAATAGGGGGCAAAAAAAAAATTTGGAATTTTTTATTCGTGTGGGACCTGCACGCATGCATGGGCGAACCCAGGGTAGGGCCTAGTGGGGCACGTACCCCATTAACTCTTGAGAAGTTTTTTTTTTTTTAAATAAAGTCATGTTTGGTATTGATTGAAATATAAATTTTAATCTAAATCAAAGTTAACAATTAATTTTATTAACATATATCATGGAGTCTTTAAATCTATAACTTTTATCAAAATTTACTAAAAATTTGACTTTAATCTCCACCAAACAGGGACAAAATCACAATAAATTTGAAAGCTAATTTTAAAAAATTCTCCGACGATCGTACGCTAATCGATTTTACAAATTGTTTATATCATCTCAAAACTTATTTCGAGAACTATATTATGGACATATCGAATAGTCTAAACAGATATCGAATATTTAAAAATACGTTAAACGTGAGTTTTGAAGAAAGACATCCAACTCAAATATTTTTTTAAAAAATTTCAATTATTTCATTAATATTTATTATTTTTATGATACAAATTTTTTAATGTAATTTTCATCATTTTATTAGAAAATTTTTTATGGAATATGACAAAAAAATTTGAATTTTTTACATTCGAAAAAGTCATATTCTATGTAAATGGTCGGATGCAAAATTACATGAGTATGAGTTTTTTGGACGTAAATTTTCGATTGTATAATTTCCCCTAACTTTTTTTCGAGTTTAATTGTGCCCCCTAAGTTTCAAGTTCTGCGTCCGCCCCTACACGCATGTGGGAGATTATCAAACCCGTTGTCATCCATTTTCGATACAAATAGAAAAACCCAACTTGTATTGTAACACTAGTAATGCTAAATATCATTATTCTTTCGGGGGCAAATTTCTTTGATTTGTCCCCCAATCTATTGATATAGTAACAATCCGGTCATCAACCTACAAAATAAAGTAAATTACTTTCTCAATCTTTCAAAATAAGTGCGCTGATAGTCCATAAGCCCTGGTTTAAAATACGTGCACCTTCAGTCCTCGCACCTCCATTGTCATCCCCAATTCCCCCATGTTCTACCCCATGCAAGAGCTGCATTTCTAGCTCAACCATATATAATCTCATCAGAACCACTTATCAACAACTTTGTCAATATATAAGGCCTAACTACCATTAAAATTATCTCAAAAAACTATTAAATTTATCCAAAATGTTAGCCGCAAAAGGTAAATAATAAAACAAAGAGAATTTCTTAACTCTGTCTTAACATTCAAATAAATTGGCATCTCCAGTTAAAAGTTTTATTTGTCGTCTTAAACATTAATGTCCAATTACAGATAGCTTGATTTTTTGTATGGTGAATTTCTGCACTCAGAACTTATAATCTGACATGAAAGAATAAAATCCTCAATCTTCTATAAGTTTTTATTTGCAAAAAACAAAAACAAAGGAAAAAAGAGGTGAACACCAGAATAAGGGAATTGACTCGTGACAGAGGAGTTGTTTCTAACATTCAGTAAATGCATCAAATAAGAAAAGCTTAAACTTACATCGACTTAGGGAGAAAGGGAAAAACGAAACAAGCAACAGATATAAGATCGACGTTCCTAGGACGACTAGATCAGTAGGAACTCACATTCATTACACATTCAGTAGGAACTCACATTCATTACACATTCTGAAGCCATGCAACTTAAAATCAACGAGTAGCTCAAAATTCTTGCTCCTGCTTTGGAGCTTTCATAGAAAATGTAGGGTTGGTCGGTGTCTGCAAAAATAACCAGCAAGATACACAGAGTTAAGTTCCAATTTCCAAGAGCATGTCAATTTTATTATCCATAATAACATCCAGAATTTGTTCCCACAGCACTAATGTTCAAGTATAAGCCAAAAAAGGTCAGTCCAAAAAATAAGAATGAAGATCAAAATTAAAAAGTAGAACGATGTGACAAACAAATTCCTGATGTAGTTTTTATCCCAAAATATAACACCAACTTCTCAATACATTAGCATAATAAAGGTTAAGACTTGCATAATGCAAACTTAGCCCAAATATATACAAATAGGTACTTTGTAGTGAACATTAGGTTTTAAAAAAGTTCCTCGCCAATCCATAAACTTTCAAGCATTATCGATGGAATCATCAAACGATGCACAGACCGTCATCTTAGACTGCATCCCTTTCATTTCCAAATTGGATGGTAGTTTGATAAAACAAATCCATATTTTTTTGGGTGGGGAGAAAGAACCTTGTTAAAGTAATTTCAATGGTCAGGATATGTCTGGTCTTACCTTGGATTGGAGACCAATTATAGTTGATTTCAACAGCTGATCCCCCACCATCAATCTCAACTTTCTAATAAACTCATCTCGCGTGATTTTCTTGATCTATTGTAGTGCCAAACAAGAGGGATCAAAAGATAATCGAAATACAAAGAAGAGAGAAATGAAACAGAAGCCATGGTCTCAGATTCTTTGGCATACCCTGAACAATGCATATTGAGAATGCACCAATTTCATCTCCTTCGGAGAAATTTTATTAGAAATAGCTTCAAATAACATAGCAAAAGGCATCCAAGGTGATTTAGGAGCCTTGGAGGTAGTCAACCCAACGCTAGGGGCCTCTTGCGGAAATTTGTTCATGAATTCATGTGTGCCACAATTTCTCCCCTGATAAAATTGAAATTATTAACAAAACACGTAGTTAAGGAAAATATCTAGCAAATTTATCATTTTTATTCATGAGCAATGATTTTCCAATTGAAGGCCAACTTTTATAAGAGATACAAGATTCCAA